>CM035406.1:214411828-214561828 GCA_020310875.1 Ceratopteris richardii
TTGATCCTTTGGGAAATGCATGAATTGTGAGAGAACTCCCACGGCATTACAAAGATTAGGTCTTGTTAGTGTAGCATAAATAAAACTTCTGACTAGAGACTCACACATCCTCATGTCTTTGTATTCTGCACCATCAAATTGGCTGAGCTTATGATGACCTTCAAGTTGAGTTGAAGCTTCTCTACAGTTCTCCATGTTGAAATTCTTTAATAGGTCCATAAGATACCTTTCTTGTGATACATATATACCATAATCTGCATAACTGATTTCCATTTCAAGAAAGTATGATAACTTTTCTAGATGACTTATTTTGAATTCCTTCTCAAGTAATCCCTTTACTTCCTTGATTCCTTCATTTGAGGTACCTATGATTATAATGTCATCTACATAAATACAAATGTAGATTATACCTTCATCTATTCTTTTCATAAGTAGACTTTCCCCTACCTTTGAACTTTGATATCCAAGATCATTGAGATACTTCACAAGCCTATAATTCCAATATCTTGAAGCTTGCTTTAACCAATAGAGTGCTCTTCTTAATTTTGCTAACGTAATTTGGATACCTAGAATTTGCAAACCCTTGAGGTTGCTCCATGTATACTTCATCAAATATGTATCCATTCAAGAATGCATTCTTTATATCCAATTAACTCAAAGTCCATCCTTTTGATCCTCCAACAACAATGATTGTCCTTATAGTTGACATCTTTGCTACAAGGCTGAATGTCTCATCATAATCTATACCATGAGATCTATTTGTGTATGTGTGTGTATGTGTATGTGTATATGTGTATATGTATGTGTGTATGTGTATACATAGGTGTATGTGTATGTTTGTGTGTATATATGCATGTGTATGTGTATGTGTGTATATGGATGTGTATATCTATGACCATGCATGTCACACACAAAGAGAGAGAGAGAGAGAGAGAGAGAGAGAGAGAGAGAGAGAGAGATACTCAAAGAGAAAGAAGGAGAAAGAATGAGAGAGAGAGTCTAGGAGAGAGAGAGAGAGAGATAGAGAGAGAGAGAGAGAGAGAGAGAGAGAGAGAGAGAGAGAGAGAGAGAGAGAGAGAGAGAGAGAGACATGGAGCTTGTATGCACAATGTAGATATAAGAGATAAGTAGACATCATATAGGTGATTCTATAAATTGTCACATATGCAATGACTCTAAGCACCACATATGCAACACTTATTACCATCGCATATGTGATGCTCTAAAGTGTCTCATATGTGACTCTCACATTAGCAATGCTTCAATTAATGCCGTTAAAAGCCTTAGAGATAGCATCGACTTGAGTGTCTTTTAAATGATGGTGTGTATTTGATGCTAAATGTGATGAAATGTGCAGTTGGGTGTTAAAAAAAAGTGTATTACATCAATTATCGCTATGTCCCTATATTCCTTGTAGTTTTTGCTTGGTTTTTGTCTTTCTTTCAAGCTGTTAGTGTCTCTCATCAAAGATGCCTCTCCTAGACATAATTCTCATGAGTTCTAGCATAGACTTAGGGATCGGTTGATGGATCTATCATGGTATCCCTCATTAGAGCTATTTTTCTCTCAAATTCTCGTCTCCCCTAGCCCCTCTACGAGCGTGTCTATTGCCCCCTCCCTCGAGTTTTTTTTACCTCCCCCTGTGGGTGTTTCTGTCACCCCGTTTGTTTGTCTGTCACCAACTTGGAATTATTTAAAGCAAGAGAGATAAAGAGAAAAGAAATTGAAATTCTTAGATTCACCCAAAAGCAATGAAAAGGAAAAGTAAAGCCTCAATCTCTGCTTGTCTATCATATGGTTCCGCTATGGTGCATGCCTTGGGTTTTTAAAACTCAAGAGAAGATCGTATTCGTTTCACGTTTGATGAACTTTTGGTTGATTTCGCATCAGGCTTTGGTTGATGAGCACTTGGTTGATTTTGCATCAGAGCTTTGGTTGATGAGCACTTGGTTGATTTCACATCATAGCTTTGGTTGATGAGAATTTATTGTTAAAGACTGCTCTCAAAATTGAAAGATGGCTAGTTTTTAATTAAGTTTTAGAAAAGAGGAAAAAGTAGAAAAAAAAAGAGAGAAGAAAGGAAAAAAAAGAAAAGAATAGAATAAAAAGAAAACATAGTGGCAATTGTAGCCACACTCAACAACTTGATTTGAAGAAATGTTATCGTACTTCTTTGATGGCTCAGGTGATCATTAGTGTTTTTATGGCTTATGCGATCAATGGTGTCAGAGTTTCTGGGCTTGGCATGTCTTTCCATGGAAGGGATAATCTCACTCATTGGTGGAGCCTAATGTGGGTCAGCCATTGGAGGACAAAACCTCTCATGCTTCTAGGAAGCTTTTTGGTGTTATGATTCTAATCATCTTGCTTCTAAAGGAGGATATTTTGCCAAAGGAAGAATAACTAAAGATAACTTGACACATGAGCCCATTGTTTGGCCCTAAGCACCCTCTTGAATCCTTGCGAAAATGGTTCCGTAAGGAATGGTTCCCTTGCAGTTGGATTATGAGAAAGTGCTGATTCTTGCCAGTTAATCATGTGCTCTTTCTATTGGAACATAACAATATGGCCTTCCAAGCTTTGCAAATTGGCATCTGGAAGGTATGGAGAACTACCTTCTACCTTTTTAGGTTGTTTTGCAAATCATTCCGAATAGTTCAAAGCCGCTGTGCTATCCACTTTGGATTGAGCTCCCAAACGTACCCTTTTTCCTATATGGATTTATAAGGGATGAACTTTGGCCTTGAGAGAAGACATCGGGGGTTTCATCTATGAGTATGCTAAAGAATCTTTCAATGCGAGATGGCGCCCTCATATTTGTGTTCAAGCACATCTCAACAAAGATTTGCACTCCAAAATTTCCATAGGGATTGAAGAAGAGAAAACCAAAGAGCAAGAGATGATATATAAGAACTTTCCAAATGATTGCTTCCACTATGGACTGTGGGGCCATAGAATATAAGATTTTCCTTTGACGCAAAAATCCATTAAGAACAAGAAACATAAAAAAACTAATGTAACAAAGAACAAAGAAGCTTGAATGGCCCAAAACATGTCAGAAGGTCATCCTTTGGATGTAGAAAAACAGAGGGAAACGAAAATCATTGGTACAAACCCACAAGGATTCATGGAAGTGAGATGAAGAAAGACACAAAGCCCCAAGGGGATTATTGAGGGAATCCATTCTCGCACAGCTCAGGAAACAACATTTTTTGCAACTTGGATAGGAGGTCAATGGCCTAGATTACCTAGGGGGAATAGATCACCATGACTATTGCAATGATAAGAACACTATAGAGGATTCTACTTGTAAGTAAGACAACCAAAAAGGATACACCAGTAGAAAATAGGATGGATTCACCACCAACAATGAAGATAATGAGGATAGCAAAAGCTCGATCACTAGATTCACAATCCCTCAAAGGGTACCACACTCATTTCTAAAGAAGGCTTCTCACAAAGGAAAGAATCAAATGAGATAACATGGAAAAGCACCCTTAAGGGTAAAACCCTATGTCAAGACCCATCCACTTGGAAGAAAAAAGATGATGAGTAAAACTAGAAAAAGAGGAACAAGGCCCCTCCATGTAAAGAGCTAAACCTTCGATAATAATCTTAGTAACTTTCAATGTTAGAGGGTTGTATGAAACCTCAAGACTGTCTATTATCGGCAAGTGATTCCATGATAAAAGCATCAACTCGGAATTCATATGTCTTTAATAGATCAAAAATGATGGGGAGGACCATCAAAAGAGACTAAAATGTAAATCTCCATCCCATGTGTGGATCTCCACTATGCACCCTAGTAGGGGAAAAGGTGGCATGGATATCAATGTTAATAGGAGTTGGTTTTCTAGACTTGAGGATGCCCAAGCTTATCAGAACTATCAGTGGATTGGTGCTTCCTTTGGGGGTCCTTTGTAGTTCACCATAGTCTATGTGTATCATCCCAATATCAATGTGGAAAGAGTTTCCACTTGGCACTTGTTGGACTATCTAGCCCTCAACGTTGTCCTCCATGGAGACTTTAATATGATGGAGGCTCTTTCAGGTAGATGGGGAAATAGAGGGTGGGGGATTGATGTTCATGAGAAGGATGTCTAGGACCAAGTCAAGCTACACCTGGATCTAGTGGAGATAAAAAACAAGAGCACTTTCTCTTGGTTGAACCTCTAGTCTGGAGTCCAATTAAGGAAAGCTAGACTTGAAAGGAGTTGTATTACACAAAATACCATCAATAAGTGGGGCCCCCTTCCCTTTCCCAATTTGTGGACCTTGTTGTCTCTGATCACCACCTAATGGTGCTAATGTTTAGGCTGGTCATCAATCTCAAGGAAGATCCTTGGTTTCATGCCAATCTAAAAACCTTCTCTTTCCCCTTAGTCTAGCAAGAGACTATTGCTACATGGAACTAGGCCTTTTCCACCCACTCCTCATTGGCCAAATGCTACAGAATGGCACTCATGACGATAGGAAACATATGAATCACGAATCAAAAGAATCTAAAAAACATTCTTCAAACTAGAAGGGAAAATATTTATGGAAGGCTCACGCATATAGAGGAAGAAGTAAACATAGGACACTCTTAAAACTAGATATGGTTGCGAAAAATGAAATGCATGCTAAGATATTAAGAAGAAATTCAAAGAAAGAATTTACAGATATGTATTTTAAAGATTGGTGGGCGGGAAGGGTAGATAAACATTTTAAAGAGATGTGTGGTCCCCCTCAAGAATAAAAAATCCAAAGAAGCCATCGCTTTCATGTTAGACATCAATGGGGTTGAGTGCAAGATGGATGAAGAAATTGCTTGTTTATTGTCAATCACTTTACCCAACTTTTGGGGGTTTTCATGCCTCTTTCTCCTTATAGGCATGATTGCATGGCAGCCATCTCTAGAGTCAAAACCAAAAGAATTCCATAAAATATGAATCCCCTTCTTGAAGCTCCCCTTTGGGATGATGAGATTCTTGAAGTTATTGATTTGCTTCCTAATGGAAAATGCTTGAGGCTAGTTTGCCTCACCAATGAGTTTTTACAGACCTTCCAGCACGTGGTGACTACTCCATTACATCTAGTGTGAAAACGGGCTATCTCTTTCAGCTCGCTATCAGAATGTCTCAATGAAGGTGTTATCAAGCTTATTGACAAAAAGGCAAAAAAATCGATTCAAACCTGGCATCCAATCAATATGTTACACATGTTACAAGATCCTTGCTAAAGTTATTGCTAACTGAACTGCTTGTCACTTACAAAACTAGATCAATGAGAATAAAAAAGTTCTCATCAAGGGGAGATCCATCTTGCAAGCTATCGTTGATGTTTGGCAAGGCATGGTTTTTGCTGAAGAGTTTGCTCAAGATCTTCTCTTTCTTAAGATTGACTTCAATAAAGCGTATGACACACTCAAGTGGGACTTCATTCTCAAATCTCTTAAAAGCCTAGGCTACGGTCAAAAGTTCATTAAGATGATCTCCACATTGTAGAAAAATTCTTTAGCATAGATGAACTACCACGTGCTTGAATTGGGATGGGTTAGTGATGGAATTTGGCTGTTTGTAAGCTCCATAAAAAGTTGGCCCAAGAGATTGTTAAACTTGAAAGAACTTTCATAGCTTTCTCTAGATGGGAGACCATAAAGGGAGGGGTGTCCCAAAAATTAAATGGGCTACTTGCACAAGCCAAAAAGATCAAGGTGTTTTGGGTTTTCTAGAAATTGAAGGAATGGTCAATAAACTAGGGACCAAATGGCTAATAAAAGCATCAAGCAATAGGAATGCCTATTGTGCCAAACTGATTTTTAAAAAGAAGGGCAGTCTTGAGCTTGTAGGCCTTCCAAGGTGGAAAGGTCAGGATCTTCTCACCCTTTTTTTCTCCCTTTATCAGGTCACTCTCAGAGACTCCAGCTTAGTTTGCTCCCTATGAAAGAGTTGGAACAAGGCAAAACAGTTTTTCAAGATCAATGAAGATTGGAAATGGGTAGTCAGTATTAGACAAAATGTTTCGATCTCATTCCTTATCAAGGGCATGAGAGCTATTGAGCCTTGGATTCTCCAAAAAGTTAGGAAAATTAGGTACAAAGGTCTGCATTTGTGGAAACACCTCTGGAATAAAAGAAACATGCTGATGGATTAGACTTGAGGACACTATCACAGCTAGGAGAGTGGTGCCTCTTATGAAGTTGATTCATTGTTTTGGAGGGCTCAAGGATGCACCTCCTTATTGGGCATGAATCCCATCAGCTTGAGGCTCTTAGATGGCACAATGGCAATGGTCGTGATAAAATTAGGAGTTTCAAGTAGAATGTGGATTTTCATGTCATGTTTAATAGGAGATTGTGTCTAGATTGGTTGAGTTTTAGGTGGGATTTATAGTTCCAATCTCTCTGGCATCCCCTCATCAAGGTCAACAAATTGATTCTTATGTGGGAAATCCTCCACCAGGGAATTTGAACCAATGTAAAAGCAAATAAACTTTTAGAGTCCCTCCATGGTGAAAAACATGCCTTCATGGCAAGGAGTACTTGGAACAACTCTTCTTTTTATGCCCCAAGTCAATGTGGATCTGGCAGGACCTTAGGAAAGCAAGCACTAATGGGTGAAGCCATTGGTTGTTCCTTAACACTATGGGATGCTATAAGAGGTGGGACCCTCTAGAAGATCTAGGAAAAGAGATGTGCCATCAACTTTGGTATCACTCCTAAGGAATGGCCAATCAAAAAACTAGTTTTCCTTTTAGGCAGAAGAATTTCCATTTGTAAGAAGCCCCCCCCCCCCCCTTTAGATATCATAGAGTGCTTTTCATTGACAACAACAAGATTGAAAGAAAGTGGTCCCCCCCATGAGGGAGATAAATCGGGTTAACAACCTTCTTTGTAATGTGTCTCTAAATCTCACTTGAAATTTGTGCTTTAGATAAAAATATAGCAAAGGATTCACAAAACTAGAATCTCTTTGCATACCCTTTGAGATTGTGGATCTGTAGCTCAATATTTTCTTTGATATAACTTCTAAACAAATGCGGCATTGTTTTGTATTAAGCAAAACCTTTAACTTCTCTAAACTTTTTGAAAAAGAAAAAGCGAGAAGTGTGTTGTTGTAAACATGTTTGAGCATTGTGAATGTAAGATTGTGCTAACACTCTTAGTCTAGGAAAAAGGAATTAAAGGTGCATAAGCACATTTAGATGGTGGAATCGGAAAGCTTCGACAAAGGACAATAACTAGAGGACCATATTTAGATGGTGATATGAAACTACAAGGTCCGTACTCTAGGTGAGGAAAGGCATGCCCCACTTATCAATAGAATTTATGTAACATAACTTCTATGTAATCTCACTTTCGGAAGATTCCGAATAGCTTAGAGGTTTGACCATCAAAAGCCTTTTTCATCGTTAATCTCAACCAAATCATGGTGAGGCTTAACCTAGTCCCACATTTCTTTCTTTAGCCCATCAATGAATTGTCCTTTTCGTTCCCATCTATCAGCGAGTGTTTCAACCATATTGAAGTCTCCATAGGGAATAAGATCCATCGAAAGAGATTCTGGTGCTTGCCAAGTGACAATTCTATCCATGTTGAGATTAGATGCATATACCGAAGAAATAATCAACTCCATTGGTACTTTAGATGCAGATCCCATCCAATGACTTTTTAAATCCACACAAATTTCAACAAGGAATTGGATCCAATTTTGTTTGACACCAATGGCCATGCCACCAGATCTTTGTGGGTGCAAAGTGAAAAATCACACATGAGAATGTAATATTCATTTAATTCTGATCAAGAGGCTATCCCCTCCAATTTTGATTGCTTGATAACATATAAAGTCTAGGTTTACTTGTTTGTCTTTTGGCCATTGTCGAGAGGATGCAGTCCTTGAGGGATCTGTTAATCCATGGAGATTAAAAGAAGGGACAACCATTTGTGGTGGATTTGAGCTTTCTTAGAATGGACTCGTCTCCTTTCTTCCTATTTCCATCTTCCTTTTTCCCTCTTGAAAAAGCGGGCTCCTAAAACAATATTTACTATCCAAGGGGCTCCTCGAAGGGCTTCCATTATATTTTCTTTCCCTATATTGTGTTCCTTCTCTATAAAAGAGTATGTGGTTCCTTTGGGGAATGTTGACCCTATGATCGAGCTTTCACTATCTAGATTATCTTCTTTGTTAGTGGTGGATCCATTAATATTGCTCTGGAAGAGTCTTCAAGAGCTCTTTTGTCATCGATGAAACTCAACAGTTGATCCAATGCTTTGGGCTAGCCCATTTGAATAATTTCCTTTTCTATGTTTCAGAAACATGTTATTCACTTGGACCGACTAAAGAGACCACTATCCCTCCTACCTTTATCACTTTGTTTCCTCCTCTTTCTAACTTCAGTGAATCCTCAAAGGTTTGGGTCCACAAGTTGCATCTCGCAGACTTTCTTTGAATCCGCTTACTCATTTCCTCTCTCAACCCGACCATCTCTTAGGTCATTATCATCCCTACTAATTTACTACGAAGAAAAAAACCTAAAAGTTTACTTCAAGGAGTGGTGGGCGGGAAAAGAAGAAAGACCTACCAAAGAAATGTGCGGAATACTCAAGAAGAAACAAGTGAAGATTCCTTTTCTTACATGATTAATAATCTGAGAGGAAAATGCAGCATCTACAAAGAGAATGAAGCACTTATTGTCAATCATTTCACCCAAGTTATGGGCATGAACTCTGCTCTCACCTAATAGGATGCAAAATCTCCTCTTTTACCATCTCTAAAGTGAGAATCAAAAGAATACCAAATAATTTGGTACCAATGATCGATTCGCGAATCTCTGATATGGAAATTTTTGAATCCTTGTCTAGCAGGAAGCCATGCAATTTCGTACATTATGAAAATGTCTTAACATAGGCGTGATCAACCTAATCCACATAAAAGACTTAAAAATTATAATTGAAAAACTAGAGGCCAATTAAGATGCTTCAAATGGGATACAAGAGTTTTGCAAAAATTCTCGCCAATTGCATATCCTGCCATCTCAACTCTTGGATCAATGTTGACCAAAGGGGTTTACCAAGGGGAGGTCCTTTCTTGAGGCAATCATAGATATTTGGGAGGGCCTGGTCCACGTGACAAACATTGAGCAACATATTCTTGTTCTTAAGATTGGCTTTGACAAAGCTTATGATAGACTTGAGTGGGATTTTATAATGCAATCCCTAAAGGATCTAGGATGTGGATCAAACTTTATGAGCATGAAATCAACCTTTTGGGTAAATGGTGCGACTCAGATAGATATTAATGGCCAACTATCACAGATCATTAAGCTAAAACGATTGATAAGACAGGGTTTTCCGCTAGCTTTACATCTTTTTTCCATTGCCACTGATGGACCTAGGTGCTTGGTTAACTTTTATGACGATTTGAATTTGATTCGGGACTTGTAACTGCCAAAGAATAAAGAAGAAATCCATATGAGAATGTTCATAGACAAACAAGTGCCTTCCCAATGAATGACCATGACGTTCTGGTCTCATTTCGGCACTGTCCACATACCTTTTGTGCAGCTTCCTTATCCAGAATTAACCATGCAAAGACTGCATTCAAGGCTATTATCAGGAACCAACAACATTTCCTTATAGAAATCAAAAAGTCTGTCCTCTTATGGCAAATTCTTCATCATGGAATCTGGACCAACCTTAAGGCTAGCAAATTTTGTGGGATTCCTCCCTAGTGCAAACACCGCTACTGGTCTATCGAAGATGTTTCACACATCTTCTTTACCAGCCCCAACTCCAACAGACTTTGGCAGACGGTTGGAAAGAAAATTAGACTTCAAAAACATCTCAGTTGGCAGCAAGCCCTGCTGGGAGAAGCGATCGACTGCTCGGCGACTCTCTAGAACGCCATCAGAGGGGAGGTCCTATGGAAAATCTGGCAGGAAAGATGTGCTTTCAACTTCGGTGACTCCCCCAAAGAGTGGTCAATTGAGAAATCATTGTTCCTCCTTGGCAAAAGGATTGTTAACTGTAAGAAGTCCCCCCCTTCAAGCATCATCAAGTACTCCTTTTGATCAATAACAAGCTTAAACCCAAGTGGACCCCACATGAGGGTGATGAGAGGGTAAATAACCTTCTTTGTAATGCCATCTAAGCTCTGTAAAGCTTCCCCTGCTTTGTGGGATTTGGGGGGTCCCGTGGGTACTAGTCCCCTTCTCTTGTACTTTTCTTTATTTAATTCAAGTCCGGGAGAGTAGGCTAATGCCGAACTTCCTTTATATTAAAAAAAAACATTTCCTTATGAAGCAAGGGTGTCATGAGATCCCAAATGGACAAATATTTTGAGTTCTTTGTATTTCTTTAGGATTTTTATGTCACTATGCCAAAGGTGGTATTGGGTTCTAAATAAGATTGATAGAAAGCTGATATATTGGAAGGGTATGCAAATTAACTCGACGAGTAGGGAGATGGTGGTCAATATGTTTTTGATAGCATCAATAATTTACTTCATTTCTTGTTGGAGCCCTAAACACCCAAATATGGCAAAACAAGGTAGAATTTGAAGGAATTTTCTTTGGACATGTGATCATAACAAAAGGGCTATATCTAGAATAAAGTTGAGCTTCTATGCATGGAAGAATGAGTTGGGTAGGCTAGGTATTCTAGACATCGAGGGCATATCTAACAAACAACCATTTGCATTGCATAGCTGATAAAATCTTAGAACAATTTGTGTACTTTGTGGGCCCAATTGATATTCATGAAGAAAAATGACTTAACGCTTACCGTGTTGTTCTCCCTCTTTCCTAGGACTCCCAAAGGCTGACACTTGGACTGTTCAATATGGAATAGCTTGAACAAGTTAAAAACTTACCTTCAAATCAATGAGTACTGAAGTGGGTTGTTGGTATAAGGCAACATGACTCAATTTTCTTCCCTATCAAGGGTATCATAGCCGTGGAGTCGAAGAGTCTTACAAGATCAAAGACATTATGGAATAGAGGTTTTTCCTTGTCGAAGAACCTATGGAACTAAGATACAAGGAACCAAATCATTCTCGAATATATTAATCTAAGTTCACAGGTGATCTATGGTGAATGGTGACTCTTAAGAGATAGAATGTCTACTTGAGACGTGTCATGGAAGAGCTTATTGCAACGTGGGGATCCCCTTATTATACAAGGGATAAAATGGTACAATGGTAGTAGCCTAGATCAGATTCCCAATTTGAAAAAGAATGTGGATCTGTACTTATCACCTCACACGAAATGGGGCCTAAAATGGACAAATATCGTATGGGACTTTAAATTCTAGGACCTTTGGCATCCCCTTATTGAGAAATAAGAATCAATGCTAATGTGGCTAATTCTTCGTCATGGAATTTGGACTCATGTCAAAGCCAACAAAATTTATGGGGTCTCTCCCTCCTATAAAAGGTGGCTCATGGGTAGAGAAGACATGGGCGCCTATCTTTCTCTTGCCCCAAGAGCATCACTATGAGAGGTACTGGGGAAAACCCTTTATACTCAAGCTCCCCTTAGCTTGAAACACATCCTGCTAGGAGAAGCCATTGGCTATTTGCCACGTTGTGGAATGCCATTAGATAAGAATCCATTTGGCAAATTGGGAAAGATTGATACACCACCAGATTTGGTAACAATCGGAAAGAGTGTTCTATTGACAAGACCTCGAATCTAGTGGAGAGAAGAATCAAAAAGTGCAAAAAGGCCTTGCCATTCAAGCATTGTAGAGAATCTGTTTGGTACAATAGCACGAGCACTAAAAATAGGCCCTTCACTAAAGAGATGAAAAGATGATTAACAGAATTTGTAAACTTTGAGAATGAAGATATGGCGTTACAAGCCCTTAGTGTTGGAACCTGGCATCTCGGGCGCGCAACCCTGTGTTTGTTCAGATGGTCCCCTGATTTTATTCCCAATAAATTGAAACCTCTCTACTAACTTGTCTGGGTTGAGCTCACTAATCCATTGTACTTCTTGTACAACTTCATGTGGGACATCCTTTCTCCAATCGGAAAGCCGTTGGCTTCGTGGGAGGATGTTGGTGGTCTCATTTATGGAGGTGCAAAGCACTCTTTCAATGCTCGATGGCACCCTCAAATATGTGTCGAGGCAGACCTTAGCACGCTGCTTCCATCAAAGATCAAAGTGGACTTAGGCGAAGGGGATGTCTGAGAACAAGATGTTAATTACAAAAATCCACCTAACGCATGTTTTCGTTGTGGCCATGAATGCCACATGATTAAAGATTGCCCTCTGAGACAAAAAATCAAACAATTACAAGAAGCATCCAAAAAAACTCAAGGCATTAATGGGACACTGAATCGTTCGACAAACAAAGAGGAACTTAAGGGCTCCAGAGACCCAGAAACCGACTCAGACGGGTTCACGAAAGTCAGGAAAAGAAGGAAAAGAAGTCCTAGGGAAACTTCTGAGAGAAACCGTATTCTAGATACCCCCCAAACAACTTGTATTGCAATTTGCAAAAGGAGATTTATGAGCTTGATTACCCAGATAGGAACCTGTTTGAGGTGGACACCAGCGACAAAGCCCTAGAGATCCCTAACAACAAAGAAACCAATAGGAGGGCTACACTACACGCAAAGAAGACGACTTTACCACTAGTAACGAAGACAATATTGATAGTGAAAGTTCCATCATTGGATCAACTATTCTGGCAATAGTTTCCTATTCATTCCAATAGGAGACATCGCGCAAGGGAAAACAACCTATTGAGTTACCCTAGAAAAACAAATTACTAAGTGGGGACCCCCTCCTAGCGAAAATGAAAGACAAATCCAAGAGGAGAATGGATAAGACCCCTTCCTGCAAAGAGGGTAAATTTCACCAATGATCATCATCGCGTTAAATGCCACAGGGACTGACTGACCCCTCAAGAGCGACCATCATTGGTCAATGGCTTCCTGACATAAGCCTAAATCCTGAATTTATCTATATTCAAGAGACTAAAATTGATGGAAAAGACCTCCAAAAACATCTTAAACAAGTCTCTTGGACCCATTTTAGGATCTCGACATCGCACCCTCGAGATTCCGGTGGGATGGTAATTGGTATAAACCAATTCTAGTTTGAAAAGCTTGAGAACTCCATTGAAGATCAGAGCCATTGATGGATTGCCATTTCCTTTGGTGCTCCCTTTCAATTCACATTGGTTTCTTTGTATGCCCCAAATACATAGTTAGAGAGACTGGACACCTGGGCCTCCTTGGACTCATCCCCCACAACATACTAATCTACGGTGATTTCAACATGGTGGAGGACCTTGTGGACATATGGGACAACAAGGGCCGAGTCATTGACAATTGTGAGAAAGAAACATGGGACAAAACCGAATTGTACTTGGATCTGGTCGAATACAAACACTTGAATGGCTTTTTGTGGTCAAATCTCCAGGGGCATGAGGACTTGAGGAAATCTAGACTGGATAGAAGCTACATTGCTTAGAACATTATTCACCAATGGGGCCGTCCTTCCCTCTCGCAATGCATTGATCTCGCCATCTCTGATCACTACCCGATCGTTATCTCTTTCCAACATCTCACCAAAACCCATAAGGCTCCTTGGTTTCACGCCTGATCGACTTCTTTCTCTCTCCCCTCTATCCATCAAGAAATTGCTAAAGTGTGGAAGGAGGTGTTCGCTTCCTATCGCTCCCCAGCCAAGAGCTGGAGATGTGCGGTCAAAAAGTCACGACAGATCATGATAAGAACCAGGAAGATGCTCCTGATTGTTCGGCATGCACATAGAGAAGCTCTATATCATAGAATCAGGAGACTTGAGCAGGAAGTGAACAAAGGAAAAGCTCAATCCCAAAAGGGACTTCAAAGAATCAAAGCGTTGCTAAGATATGAGGAAGAAATACAAAGGAAAAATTTGCAAATATTCTTTAAGGAGTGGTTGGCTAGCAAAGCCGACAAACCCACCAAGGAGATGTGCAACATTCTTAAAAGGAAACAAATCAAAGAATTGATCCCCCTTATTGCAAGGCTCAAATAGCGATGTATGCAATACAGAAGAAAAAAATTCTAGAATCATTGAAGAACACTTTATGAGACTCTTGGGGATTTCGACCCCCCTCTCCCCTCATAGACGAGACTGCATGGCACCATCTCTAGGGTATCCTCTCATAGGATCCCAAACAACCTTTGTTCCCTACTCGATGCCCCTATCTCGGAAGAAGAAATCATTGAAGTCATTGATGCCCTCCCCCATGGGAAAAGCCCAAGACCGAATGGGCTCATCAATGAGTTCTTGAAGTCCTTCAAGCTGGTGATTGCCACCCCTCTTGATTTGTTCTGGCATAAGGTGCTCAAGTTTGGTGCACTCCCGACTTGTCTCAACAATGACATCATCAAGTTAATCCAAAAAAAGGGGAAAAGAACAAAATTGAGAACTCGCGTTGGATTACAATGCTTCAAATGGGATATAAGATCATTGTTAAAGTCATAACCAACAAAATCTCCGGCCATCTGAGGGCTTGACTAAGCAAGGACCAAGAAGGTTTCATCAAAGGCAGCTCAATAGTAGAAGCCATTATTAATATATGGGAAGGTCTAGACTTTGCAGATGAGTCAAGACAAGATGTGGTTTTCCTCAAGATCGACTTTGACAAGGCTTACGACAGGCTGGAGTGGGACTTTATTTTGCAATCACTTAAAGATCTCAGTTGCAACCATAAATTCACCAAGATGACCTCGACCCTTTTGGGAAATGCATCGACTCAAATTAATGTTAATGGCCAACTTTGGAAGGTGAACAAACTAAAAAGATCAATTAGAGATGGGTGCCCGTTGGCTCCTCTTCTCTTTGCCATTTCCACAAAAGGCCTTAGTTAGCTGGTGGAACAAGAGGTCAAAGTTGGTAATATCAAAGGCCTCTGGTTGCCACGTGACCATGGACATATCACCATGACACTTTTGCCGACGATATGAACGTGTTTGTCCACAACGATAGTACCAACCTGGAGACTTTTTGGAGGTGCCTAGATACATTCTCCGAAGCCTGTGGATCCAAAATCAACCACTCAAAGACTGCTTTCAGAGCTATTGTCGGGATCCAACCCAAAGCTCTATTTGATCATGGCTACCAAAACATTCCCCCAGGCCAAATTTTGTGGCTTCTTGGGATTCCCTTGGGCTTTGGTATCTCAGTAGAGCAGCGCTAGAATTGGGTCTTGTCTAGACTCAAAAGCAATCTTAACTGTTGGAAAGGTATGCAAATAAATATCGCGGGTCGTTCAGTGGTTATAAACACATTCCTCATTTTGTCGACCATTTACTTCTTCTCTTGTTGGAGACTGAAAGAGCAAGAGCTGTCCAAACACTAGAAAATATTTGCAAAAACTTCCTTTGGATGGGTGACCACAACCTTGGTGCATTTTACCCAAGCCTACATGCTTGATATGATTTGATTTATGTTCATTTGTAGTCATATGTGTAGACATATGAACACCTCTTGTAGAAGAGTATATTTTTACTCTTGTAATTGTGAAAAAAAGAATGGCTTAAGTCATCCACGATGTAAAAAGGAAATTTGAGACTCTAACTACGTAAAACCACATATCCATCAGCTAAGAGTATCTCCTAATTCTTAGCATCACTTTTAGGTGAAGTTATTTGAATTCAAATTCAAAGCTACCTCCAAAAGTAGCTATAAAAAGAGCAAGAGGGAAGTCGCCATTTGAAAGCTTGATTCGTGCCCACTTCATGTTCATTTGTAGAGATTGAAGAGCTTAATAAATATCTCTATCATTATACTCCCATTGTGCAAGTATTCATTGCCAATTTGGTTGTAATTATATGTGAATGTATACATTCATCATTTACTTCTTCTCTGTTTTATTCTCTATTATAGTCACTCAGAACTGTGACTTCAGAAGCTCATTTCTCGGGCTATACATAACCTTTTTCAAAGTTTCAAAGTGCATTGGATTTCTCTTTCAGTCTAATGAATTGTAAGAAAATTTCATGCTCATTGAATTCACCATTTGGGAGGAATATGTGTTTCTATACTCACTGGTTGAATCCTTGTAGAGCCAAAAAATGGCTAGAGTGTTCCAGATTTTGCTAAATCTTTTTCTCAGTGCTCAGTTGATCAATTGAAGTTTTTTAAACTATATTAGCAAGCTATCTACGTCTATTTTCTATGACCAAAAGGAATGTTTCTAATTCCTACCAAATTGAGAGCACTGTTCATTTTTTCCAGTAGGTGGATGTACAAAAATAGCAAGTTTTGGGAGCTAGTCATTTTGCAACTAGTCTGTCTTGACTCAAACTTTTGAGATACTTGTTCTTAAGTGCTTGACTGATTTTTTTGTGGATTAAGGAAGCTCAAAGGCTCTATAACCAACTTTGAAGTCTCAGTTGGCTAGTGTGAAGCTGGTTGTAGCAACACCAACTCATCTTTAGATTGCATCCACCATATGTCTTTATAGTGGTATCAGAGCATAGCCAATCAACGTGGGAGATGGATCTCCATCGAAAATTGACAAATTGGATAGAAACAACTATCCAACATATGCCAACTAGGAAGAACAAAGGGCAACCATCACATGAAGAAGAGGAACGACTTTCAAATTGGTGTTCAAAGGATGCACTTGCAAGATCCTATATTCTAAAACTCGATCTCTGATTTTCTTTTACCTCATTTCAAGGGATGCAAGACATCAAGAGAGACTTGGAATGTACTTTCTTCTTTCTTCTCCTCCAACACTCAAGCAAGGAAGAACCAATTGTGGATGAAGTTCACAACAATGAAGAAAAGCCCCAAGCAAAGTGTGATTGATTATATCACAAAGATGAAGGAAATTTCAGATCAACTTGGAAGCAATGGAAGGGTGATTGAAGACGAACAAATGATTAGACAAATCATAAATGGAATCAAAGCAGATGACAAGTGGCAGTCCTTCACAACAACCATGGATTTGTACATGGATATGCATGTACCCGACCTCAACACACTCATGGGCCAACTCTTCACTCATGAAGCAAATATTAGCAAAGGTGGTGAGTCCTCAAGAGGTAATCAAACCTCTGCCTTATATTCTAATAAAGATAAGGTGAAGGACAAGTCAAAGAATAAGAAGAATGAAGATGACGGTAGCTCTTTCCAAGCAAACTTTACAGGTAGAGGAAGAGCTAGAGGAAGAGGTAGAGGTGGAAAGCAAGGCAGGGAGAGATTCCAATCATCTCAACCTTGCAATATATGTGGCTTATCTAATCATACTAATAAAGAATGTTTCAAGAACCTGAGGAAATCAAGAGGAAGAGGATTCAATAGAGGTGTCTATGGATCAAATAGAGGCAGATACAATGGAGGCCACAACAACAACTACAACAACAATTACACCAAAAACAACCATCAAAGTGGCCATAGAGGAAGAAGAGATTACAATAACTATGAAGAGGACCAAAGTCAAGAAGAAATCTATCAGTGAAGAAGGGTAAGGATGATGATCACATCTATTACATTGATTCGGGATGCTCAAATCATGTATGAAGAAATGTGGCTTTACTTTATGATTTGGAAGATCCTCACAAAAAAACATGAAGTGTAAACTGGAGATGATACAAAGCACTCGGTGGAGAAGATAGGTAATGTGAAGACATCAGATGGGAATATGAACCTCTTAAGCAAAGTCTTGTATGTACCTACAATTACCAAAAATTTAATATGTGTTGGGCACATTGTTGAAAAAGGATTGCAGGTTAGATTCAACCGATTTGGAGCATATGTTGAAGACCCAAGGCAAGGCATTAGAAGGATTTCCAAAGGTGAAAAGTTAGGAAGGCTTTCACTTTTGAAGTGGAAGATACAAAGAACATAGCTTTATTTAGCTATGGATCTTGAACTCTCACAGAGTTGGAGATATGGCACAAAACACTTGCTCACATTGGTGAGAGGACACTCAAACAAATTTGTAGGGACCAAAGTGTACTTGGTTTTCCTAATATCACAAGGCAACACATGATTTATAAATATGAAGCATGTCAATTCGACAAGGCTCATAGACAACCTTTTAATAGGAAGGGATATGTGTACCAAAACCTTTTGGATCTAGTGCACATAGATGTGTGGGGTCCTAGTAAGGAGCCATCTATATCAAGCTCAAGATACTATGTGTCTTTCATAGATGATTATAGCAAGTGGACCATTCTATTTTTCATGAAGCACAAGGATGAAGTTTTTAATTGCTTTAAGATGTTGCTCTTGTTGAAAACCAAACACGTAGGACTTTGAAAAGACTCAAATCAAATGGTGGAGGAGAATACTTCTGTTCTAAATTTGATGCCTACTTGCATGAAAGAGGCATTAAAAGGGAGGTCACTACAAGGTATACACCCGAACTCAATGGTGTAGCAGAGAGGAGAAACAGAGGTATTGCTGAAGCCGCAAGGTCCATGCTCAATGAAAAGGGATTGCCAAACTACCTATGGGTAGAGGCTATGTCTACAGCCACATATCTCATAAATAGACTTCCATCTAAGTCACTAGATGGAACGACTCCATATGAAGTGTGGAATGGAAGAAGACGTAGTCTAGAGCATTGTAAAATCTTTGGATGCTTAGCCTATGCTCACATTCCTTCTCAAGTAAGAGGGAAATTGGATTGCAAGGCAAAGAAGTGCATATTTATTGGTTATGACCAAAACCAAAAAGGACATAGATTGTACAATCCAACCAATGAAGGATTTTGCATGAGTAGAGATGTAATTTTTGATGAGAACAAATCCTGGTTTGATGATGACAAGAAAGTGAAGCTTCCTTATGACTTGGATGAAGATTTTCCATCACTTCAACCAAAGGCGCCAAAGAAAATTGAAGAAAGTGATTCGGAGATTGACCTAGAAGACTTCGAAAGACTAAAGCTATGGAAGAGCAAAGCTAAAGCAAAGATGCAAGATGCTACATATGGACCCACGAGCTCACATGAACCACTTAGAAGGTCTTCAAGGGAGAAGAAGAAACTAGAGAGGTATGGTTATGATACTTCTTTGGTCACCAAGCACTCAATCTACATTGCAAAGGATTGAACCAATGAAGAACCTACCACATTTGAAGAAGCACAAAGCAAGAAAGCTTGGAGAGATGCAATGGATGAAGAAATGGAAGCCTTGAAGGAGAATTACACTTGGGAGCTTCTACCTAACAAGCCATCTATGAAGGTAATTGGATCTCAATGGATATACAAAATCAAGAGGAATCTAGATGGAAGTATAAATAGACATAAAGCAAGGTTAGTTGCTAAATGGTTTGCTCAAACCCATGGTATTGATTATGAGGAGACTTTCTCTCTTGGTGCAAGAATGCCTACAATTAGGGTTCCATTAGTCTTGCTGCATCTAGAAATTTGAAGCTCTATCAACTTGATGTAAAGAATGCTTTCTTAAATGGATGGATTTTTGAGGAAGTGTATATGGCACAACCTCGAAGATATGAGGATGCACATCATTGTAACTATGTATGCAAAGCAAAGAAAGCCTTGTATGGATTGAAGCAAGCTCCAAGAGCTTGGAATTTCAGATTGGTGACTTACTTGCAGGACCAAGGATTCAAAACTAGCAAGGCCAATACCTCTTTGTTCATAAAGAGGAATGTATCTCAAATGATCTATCTATGTGTGTATGTTGATGATATTATTATCACAGGGAATGATCTTCAAGGAATCAAACAGGTAAAGAATCAAATGAAAGAGGAGTTCAAAATAAGTGATCTTGGATCACTCACTTATTCTCTTGGATTGGAGCTAATCTACACAGGCTCAGGTATATACATCACACAAAGGAAGTATGTGCATGACATGCTCATTGAGTTCAAGATGGAAAACACCAGGTGTACAGGTACACCTATGGAGCAACATCATAAGCTTAGTGCTTATGAAGGAGAGCCAATTGAAGACATCACAAGCTATCAAAGCTTCGTTGGAAGTTTTAACTATGCAACACTCACAAGGCTGGATATATGCTATAATGTTAGCATATTAAGTCAGTTTATGCATAAGCCGAGAAGACCACATATGGAAGCCGCCAAGAGAGTCCTCAAGTACCTAAAGGGGACCATGAATGAAGGTTTGTTTTATCCATTTACTTCAGATATTCAGGTAAAGGCCTACTCAGATGTAGATTGGGCCCGATCTAGAGATGATCGAAGAAGCACATCCGGGTATGTATCATTTGTAGGTTTAAAAATAATTTCTTGGTCATCCAAGACGCAACCAACAGTGGCATTATCTTCTACTGAAGCTGAATATAGAGATTTGGCTAATGTAACTCAAGAAATCATGTTGTTAAAATCTTTGTATACAGAACTTGGACTTCATTCTTGAACACCTCACATTTTTTGGTGACAACACAAGCTCACTACATCTCGCAGCTAATCTGGTATACCATGCTAATTCAAAATAGTTGGGTGATTTTTTTGTGGATTTAGGAAGCTCAAAGGGTCTACTAACCAACTCTGAAGTCTTAGTTGACTGGTGTGAAGCTGGTTGTAGCAGTACCAACTCATTCTCAGATTGCATCCGCCATCTCTCTTTACACACAACAGGATGGGGTTGCATAAAATCAAATGGTCCATCTGCACTAGCCAAAGGGATAGTGGGGGCCTTCGTATTCTCAACATTGGGTGCATGGCTAACAAACTTGCGGCAAAATGGATTATTAAGGTGTGGTGCAACGGGGAGGCCTCGTGGGCCAAGTTGATCTTCAGAAAAAAGAATGTGTTAACTTTCATGGGATTCCCGAATTGGAAGAATCTTGACATTTTGACTCTTTTGTTTTCACCGATCTTGGTTCACCTCAAAGGCTCAAAACTTGCATGTTCCCAATGGAAGAGTTGGAATAACGTCAAAAGCTTCATAAGAATCACTAAAGATTGGAAGTGGGTGGCACGTATCAGACAGAATGAATCTATCTGGTTTCCGATCCATGGCATCCGGAATGTGGAATCTTGGAACATTCAAAGCGCAAAGAGGCTATGGAACAAGGGCTTCAAAAAATGGAAACATCTCTAGAAACAAGACATCAACCAGTGGATCAACTTCGAGGATATTGAACCTAGCCTCAACATTACCTATGAAGAATGGAATATTTTACAAAGGAAAAGTCTTGCTTGGGACCGCTCTAAAATTCACCTTCTCATGGGGCGTGACTTGCCGTGCCCACTTGATCTCAGATGGCACAATGGTAATTTCCTAACAAAAATCCCGAACATCAAAGAAAACATTGATTATCAGGTTAACCTCAACAACAAGTGGTGCCTATCGTGGACACGACTATGGTGGGATATTAAGTTCATGGCTATCTCACACCCTCTCATAGAAATCAAAAAGTTTGTCCTCTTATGGAAAATTCTTCATCGACGAATCTGGACCAATTTAAAGGCTAGTGTAATTTGTGGGGCATCTCCCTGGTGCAAGCACTACTGCTAGTCCATTGAAGATGTTGTTCACATCTTCTTTACTTGTCCCAACTCCAATAGGCTCTCGTGGATTGTTGGAAAGAAAATTAGACTTTAGAAGCATATCATTTGGAAACAAGCTCTACTTGGAGAAGCGATCGGCTGCTCGGCAACTCTCTGGAATGCCATCAGGGGGGAGGTCCTATGGAAGATCTGGGAGGAAAGATGTGCTTATAACTTTGGTGAGTCCCCCAAAGAATGGTGGATTGAGAAATCACTATTCCTCCTCGACAAAAGAATAGCCACTATAAGAAATCCCTCGCCCATTCAGGTATCATCAAGTGCTCATTTAGATCAAGAACAAGCTTAAACTCAAGTGGGCCCCGTATGAGGGTGATGAGAGCATAATTAACCTTCTTTGTAATGCCACCTAAACTTTGTAAGATCTACCCCTACTTAGTGGGACTTGGGGGATCCCATGGGCACTAGCCCCCTTCACTTGTACTTTTCTTTTCCTTTTAATTAATACAAGGTTGAACTTCTTTTATATTAAAAAAAAAATTGTAATTAAGACTACAATCCTTTGTTCACACCCTAGCAATAGTATTTAAGATTAGCTTCTCCTCATGCCATCTCTGTGATCACCTGCCCCTACTTTGTGGGTTAAGGGGGATCCCATGGTACTATGCCCCATTGTGTTGTATTTTATCTTTATTTTGAGTTCAAGCAAGGAAAAGTAGGCTTAGGCCAAGATTCCTCCTATATAAAAAAAAACTTCATAGACCCACTCTCCCTTGTGGCCAAGATTAGATGTACTTAGGCTTTTTGCTAATGATACAAGTGCTTTTTTTCATGATGGAACTATCTCGCTATTTTGCCACTACCTAAATATAATTTGCATTGTTTTAATAACTAGAATTCAACACCCAAAAAACAACATTCAAAACACGTGTACAATTGTCCTCCCCCCATCCCACTACCATTTTGTACAGAGGTTGCAAGGAACTTCACAATGGGTTTTAAGGTCACTATGAGCCTATTTTGGAACTCAGTCCTTGCGATCCTCAAGGATAATCTCCACCAGGAAAATGAAGATTAATGTTGTCGGAAAGCTATGGTAATGAACATGTTCCTCATTCATTTTGTGACTTATTTTCTTGTCTTGTTGGAGACCAAACAACAATTAGCTGCTCAACATTGAGACTTCTCCATTTTGGTTGCAGATGCCATGGGTGACAAGCTTCTATCCAAATGGACGATAAGAGCATGATGTAAGAACACGGAATCTTGGACCAAGTTTATCTTTAGGAACTATAATAGATTGTCACTCTCACGAATCCCTAGATGGAAATACCTCAATCATCTTACAATACTTTTCTCTTCTTTTTTTATTGTACATATGGAATCTAATCTAAATTGGGTCGTTCTACAAAGCTTGAACAAGATGATTCCCTTCGCTCTATTAGTGAGGAGTTTTTACTTATAACATTCGTCTGGAAAAATTTGCAGAAACTTTCTCTATATGGGACACCCTAATAGAGGGAAATGGTAAACTTGCATAAACCAAACATTCCAATGTGGTTTGGGCATTCTAGATATTCAAGGAACCAACAATAAGTTGGGAGGCAAATGGTTAATAAAATCGTGGAGTAATAGAGAAGCCTATTGGGCCAAAATGATTTTTAGAAACAAGGGTTGTCTTACGCTTGTGGGCCTTTGGAGTGGAAGGGACTTGCTCTTCCCACTCTTTTGTTCTCCCCCTATCCGATGACTTTTAGAGGCTTGAAATTAGATTGCTCCTACGGAAGAGTAGGAAAAAGGTGAAAGAGTATGTCTAGATCAATGAAGATTGGAAATGGACTACTTGTATTAGACAAAATGATTGGATTTGGTTCCCTATAAAAGCAATTAGAGATGTTGATTATTGGAACCTCCAAAAAGCTACGAATCCTTGAAACAAAGGGTTCCATTCATCAAAGAACCTCTAGAATCAAGACACGGCCAATGGATCATATTTGAGGACATTGAGTCGATTAGGATTGTGGACTATGAAAAATGGTGCTTGTTGTGATGAAGATTCAATGCTTGGGATTCCTTGAAGACTCGCCTCGTTATTGGGCATGAATCCCCATGCCTTGAGGATCTAAGATGGCACAATGGCAACAATCTTTATAAGATTTTGAGCTTCAAGAAAAATGTGGACTTGCATGTCATGCTTAATAGGAGATGGTGTCTCAATTGATTGGGTTTAAGATGGGACTTCAAGCTCCAATGCCTTTGGAATCCTCTCATCGAGATACAAAAAGTAGTTCTTATGTGCTCGATGCTCAACAATCAGATTTGGACCAATGTAAGATCTAAGAAAATTTAGGGTGCTCTACCTAGGTGTAAATGATGCCTTCATGGCATTGAACACTTGGGACACCTCTTCTTTTAGTGCCCAGAGTTAGTGTCCTTCTGCAAGGCCCTTGGGAAAATCCTATTGCTACATGGAGAATTCAATTGGAAGCAATCGATACTAGGAAAAGGGATGAGTTTATCTTCACCATTGTGGAATGCTATCAAAGGCAAATCCATCTCAATGATCTAAAAAGAGAGGTTTGCTATCAACTTTGGCAGAACTCCTAAAGAATAGTTGATCTAAACATTGCTTTTCGTTTTAGGAAAAACAATTTCCAATTGTAGGAAGCCCTCGCCATTTAGACACCATAGTGTTCTTCCTCAAGAGCAACACGAGTAAGTTTTAGGGGAATGAAAGGGTTATTAAAATTCTTTGGTATGTTCTTTGATTCTAGAGAGTTTATAAGCAACCACTCTTTGTGGGATGCGAAGGGCTCCATAGGTGCTAGGCCCATTGACATGTATGATTGTTCTTTTTATCAATTAAAGCATTGGAGAGTAGGTTGTAGCCAAAGTTCCTTTTGAATAAAAAAACATTCCTCTCAATAGCACCTATGCTAAAACATAAAAGTTAAAGGTGTGCAGCCAACTTCAACAAGCTTCCCAAATAGTGATCAATTGAGAAATCCCTTAGTTGTTAGGTGAAAACAATAATAAGAATTCCATAAATAATGATATGAATCATCATCACATAATCATGGTAGAGTTTCTCATATTCGAGGCCCATCAGAGATGATGGAATTTAATCCCTCAGATCTGCACACTAGAAGTGAAATGAACCCAATACCTAGGTCCCTTCATATACATTTTTTGCTACCTTGCAACAAAACTTTGATTCACCTGCCTTACACTGATCCAAACCACCAAACCTTTAAGTCACACTTAGTATCATTCATAAGCATTCCAAAAATCTATAGGATACCTCAAATGGATTTGTTCAGATCAGTCAATAGCTCCATACAAAAGAGAATATGCAAAGATGTAGGATATGCAAAAATTAGGGTTACAGAGATACACCAATTTCTTTGCAGAAAAATGGATTTCAAGTAGCCCTCTTGAGAACAGTAAGATAAATATATAAGCTAAAGAATGCACTTTAAATATCTTGAACTGGATATGTACACAAAAAGGTACAATTGTTACAACTAGACTATGTTTATACCTACAAGAGACTAGAGAGGGTGTGGGCTTGATAGCTCCTCCTTACTCATCCTCTATGCATATAACACCATCCTCTATGTTTTTTCTAGTTCATATTTTCAACACTCCCCCTCAAGCTTAAGGTGGTAGTGTCCATATCAAGCAAGCTCATAGCTTTTTAAAACTTTGTTAACTAGTTCACATCCAAGCTTTTGGTGAAGATATCTACAAGTTGTTCCTTTGTACTTACAAAATGAATATTACTGTCCCCACTTGCAACCTTTTCCCTTACGTAATGGTTATGCACCTCAATGTGCTTCCTCCTTGCATGATATATGGGATTGTTAGCAAGGTGTAGGCTTGACATGTTATCTCCATACGCTGGAATTGGTCCAAGTTTTATACCAAAATCTTTGAAGAGCTTCTTAAGCCACATTGTTTAACATATATTGAGGGCAAAAGCTCTATATTCAGCCTATTTTGAACTCAATGCAATTGTGGGATGCTTTTTGCTCATCCATGAAATTGCTTTTGTACCTAGCAGGAAAACATAGCGAGAAGTTGACCTTCTATCATCAACACTCCTTTCCCAATCTCCATCACTCTGTTCTCTTACTTGAAGTTCTTCATCATACCTCTATAGCAACCCATAATTAATTCTACTCTTTACATACCTTAACATTGTCTTTGCATGATTGAGATGTGTATATGTGGCTGCATGCATGAACTAAGATAGAACTCCAACTATCTAGCACAAGTTAGGCGTTGTGAGTGTAGCATAGATCAATGATCCTACAATGCTCCTATATAGTGTAAGGTTTTCCAGCTTCTTACCACCTTCCTTGCTAAACTTGACATTTGAATCCATAGGTTGAGCTATTGGTTTGAAACTTGTAATGCCAAACCTAAACAACACATCTAGAAGATACTTCGTTTGAGAGAGATAGGTAGCTTCCTTCCCATAGATCACCTCAATGCTCAGAAAGTACTTTCACACACCTAAATCGGAGATTTTGACCTCTCTTGCAAACTTCTCTTTGATGGTCCTTATCCGTACATCATCATCACCTATCATAAGAAGATCATGTATATATATGCATATCAAACATATCTTGTTGTTTGTCTTCTTCATGTTCAAGGTAGCCTTTCTTTCTAGAGGGCTAGAATTATCCTCATAATCCACCCCTTGTGTCTATGTGAAGCCTTTGACTACTATTCTAGCATTCTACCTTGCGGAGCTGCCATCTGCATTCTTCTTAGTCCTATACACCCACGTGTTTTGTACTATCTTTATGCCTTTCTTCTTGGGTACTAGTTCCCAAGTGTTGTTCTCCCTAAGAGCTTTGAATTCTTCATACATAGGCTTCCTCCACTCTAGTTTGTTCTTTGACTTCTCATAAGAATCTGGAATTTGATCTGCAATGACATTCATCATATATGCATAGTGCTTTTCCATGAAAGAACCATATGTATACCTTGGTGGGAGTGCCTTCTTCCTTGTAGACCTCCTCTCTTGACCTTTGGGATCTTGCTTCTTGAGTCTATTTAGATTTACATTAGGAGTAATGACCTCCTCAAGCTCTTCCTCTGACTCCTCTTGAGCTTCCCTACTGTCATAGTCTATCTCTTGCAGCCTTCTATACTTTGAAGTAGGGGATGGTCTTTCATAATAATAAGTGTAAGAGTGATCATATTATGAGTGTACAATAGATATAGAAGCCTCTAGTCCACTAATTGTGATTGACTCTTGAAGTTGAATCTACACATCAAAGTCTACATACTCCTATTGATCCTCTTCATCCAACTTTGCCTTGCCCTTGTCTCCATACCATGACCTTGACTCATCAAACAAATCTATTGACACATGTAGCTTCTTTGAGAGAGGCTTATAGCACCTATATTCTTTTTGCTCATTTGAGTAGCTATTGACCACACATTTCTCACTCTTGGGCTCTAACTTTGTTCTCACTTCACTAGGAACATGAATCAAGCATACACATTGAAATACCTTGAGCTCCATGGTTGGTTTCTTGCCATAATAAACTTTGTGTTGAGTCAAGTTGTGCACACCACCTATTGGAACCATATTTATCAAGTAACAAGCCGTATTCAGAGCCTCACCCAATAAGAGAATGGTAACATACCTTCATTTATGAGACATCTAGCTCTCTCAACCAAATGCCTATTCTTCCTTTTTGTAGCACCATTTTCTTGAGGGGTATACCTGCATGTAAAGTGCCTCTATATTCCATTGTCTTGCAAGTACTTTGTGAATTCCTAAAAGAAATACTCTCCCCATCCATCTAACCTTTGTGTCTTCATGTGTGCATCACATTCTTTCTCAACAAGGGACCTAAACTTTTGAAAGCATGAATGTCTCCTAGTCTTTAGTGACCTATAAGACTTCCATGCATTTCATCTCTTCACATCCTTTTATAGCTTTGGATGCCTCTCCCCAATTTTCCACTACCGCATGACTACCTTAACCAACCTTGCTTGACTTGAGACTGCCCTAAGTGATTTGAGTCATGATTTTTGTCCACATTAAGGTCTTTTGACCCATTTATCCACCTAAAGCTAGCATAGTTCACATTTTCAACAATAGAGACAAATTGCCAAAGGTCGTATCAAGAAGAATAGAACTTAAACCCCATCCAATGAATCCGTATCAAGCCAAAAAGTTCTGGTTCTTTCATTTGACGTCTTGGGACCTTTAACCCCACTTGAGCAATAAGGATTGGCCAATGAATGAAGAATAATAAGGTCAATCTCAATTTCATCGACCCGCAAGTATTGAATAATTCAAGGTTAGAGGCAATGACCTAATGAAAGGAATTATGACAATCTCTTCTTGTCCTTGTTGGTTCTCTACCACCCATTCTAGAGGTGGTGGTAATAATAGGTGAATGAGTTATACTCACTCCATATGGAAAGGTTGGAGCTAGATGAAACCCTATAGTTCCATGAGTGATGAGTGGTAATGGGTTGTTGAGACAAGATAACATTACTCTATTTGGTTCCCTAGGTGAGATATCTTGAGAGCAGAGAACATGAGCTTGTAAAGATCCAACATAACTGAGAACAAATTTTTGCTTATACAATCCCCTATAGAACAATGATACAAGGGCACGTATCAAAGTTGAAGACATTGATCCCAATTGGAGAGTGTACTTTGAAGATTTTGTGCCTTTTAAGGCACATAATTAATGCTTGGAATTCTTTCAATACTTGTATGATTCTAGATTAGGATCTTCCTCACTTCAAGGATCTCAAGTGGCACCAATAATAAAGATAAGATGGAGGACACTTTGAAAACCAAAATAAATTGGGACTCTCATCAATTCATAAGCAAGAAGTGGTGCCTGAATTGGAACTTGATAGATGGGAATCCAAGTTCAATGTTGTGTGGCACATGCTTATTGAGATTAAGAGGTCCTCATGTGGGAAATTCTCCACCTCTGAATATGGAACCATGTCGCAACAAGTAAACTATGCAATGCCCCCTCATGGTGCAAGAGATGTTGTAGGGAAGTTATAGCTCCATTTTACCTGTCCTATCTAGGAAAGAGTGTCATGCGACAACACCTCAACAAGATCGTCTTGTTTGATCATGTAGTCAAATGGAAGTCCTCAGACGCTGCTCTGCTATGCCCTTCAAGACAGAAGACAGAAATGACGTATCATTTGTCACTTCCTCGAATCACAAGTCCCACAAAAGAGGATTGATTGGGTACAAAACACCACCGAACCATTCCAATCGACGACATGAAAATCCGTTGATTTAATATTTATGTAATTCTAAGATTTAATGTTTATGCCTCTACAAAAACATGTAATTCTAAGATTTAATATTTATGCCTCTACAAAACCAGCAATGGGAATTCAATAAACAACGAGCATATGAATCATCATCGTATGACCATTGTAGAGTTTCTCATATCTCATGCCCGTCATGGAGACAAATGGCCGAAGGCCAAGTACCAAGAAGAAGAGGGATAAAAACCCATCTCGTAATCTCTTTTCAAATCGATGATGTTAGCTTTTTTCATTTAACGTTTGGGGACTTTGGACCTCACTAGAACGTTGACTATTGCTCACTAGCTTACGGACAATAAGCTCAATATTGATTTCATCTACCTCAAAGAGGTCAACATTGAAGGCAATGACCTTATGAAGGCAATGACCTTATGAAAAATCTTAGAGATGTATCCTCTTTTCAGTGTTGGTTCTCTACCAGCCATTCCGGGGGTAATGGTGGTGTACTTATTAGGTACAATAAGAGATGTTCCTAGTCCATTGTTGCCTCTATTCACGATCCTAATCCTAGATGGATTAGGATCAGACTTTGTACACCCCCTCCCCTTCATGATGGTGTATCTATATGCTCAGGACAATCCACTTGAAAGATTTGAAACACGGGAGTCTCTTGATTCCCTCCATAGCAATGGTATTTTTTCAAGGGGCTTCAACATGGTCGAATTGGTTACTGATCGTTGGGACCATATAGTTCCTTCAATTGATGGTAATGAAAAATTTTGATGGGATCAGATTAAAAGTCACCATGACTTTATATATTCCTCGAACTACCAAGGAAAATAGTATGAAATCATATGAAAGCTTTTTAGTTCATATGCTTGTGCTCCACTTCAATTATGAAAAGTAAGCAAAATTAAGAACATCTTTATCCTAGGAGCCTGACAAACCATAGTAAGATGGGAATCATTATCATGATCATACTCCAATGTATTTTTCAATTTAAGTCTTCAATGCAATTAGGTCAAACTATAATGGGAATTATGTGGATTCAAGATTAAAGAACCAAAGGAACTCGACCAAGGAAAAGAGTTGAGAATGAAAAAAACAATACGAAGATCATAGTCATGATATGGTACAAGATAGTAAAGTAGAATAAAAGTGTAGGGAATTGTACAAACACGTAGTGTTATGATAGGATTTGCTACAAGATCAAATTTTTTGAAGATTTGGAGCTTGGCATGATAGCCATGAGGATGTACCTTTGTATCTGCAAAGAAGCAACATTGTCTTCTTGACGTAAAGAAATTTGAAGAGTTCACCAAAGTTTATACAAAGATAGAGCAAAGTGTAGTTCCATAGAGATTTGTTTCTATTGAAACTAAGCTTTTGATTTCATTAATGAGATTTTCAGTAAAACCAACTTACTTTAGAACGAGAAGTTGCAGAGATGATAAAGGTCATATCACTATCGTAGAAATATGTGTGTATAAAGTAGGCAAGAATAAAAGAAAAAGCCTCAAGCAAACCTCACATGAGAATGTAAATTTTGTTGTTCAGGTTCCCATCCTATAAATGGTGCATATGTAATTTTAAATCTAGTGAGGGGGAAGTATCTATGAAGGCATAGCGGGCTACTTTGTTTTTTTAAGAGCTAGAGAAACCACCACCAGTCTTTCCATGCATTGCCTAGGGAAACATGGAGCATATATTTAATGTAAAAAGTTCTAATCCAAGGTTATATCAAATGGGCAGTTTAGGTTTGATGACAAGAGCCGTTCAGGGTCACATTATTTGAATAAAAAATATGTTATGAATGAGAAGGTCCTTTTTTATTTCCATCACCATTAAGATGGCTAGATACACGTGGTTATATATCTTTCTTGTTAATTTATTTTAGTTTATGTATGTTTCTTCTTCAAATTTGTGCCATCATGTGGAACCACTACAACAGATCGAGCGTATATCGAGGTTTTTACTGAGGGAAATGAAGGTGATTATTTTTGCCATTGGTGTAGATGTCGGTATTCGCATCGGTATTAAAGCGCCAGTATGGGTGTCGGTATGTACGACGGTATGTACGCCGGTATGAGCGTCGGTATGGAAGTCACTATATGCATCGGTATGGGCATCGATATAAACATCTGTATTATCGACACCCATACCGGCGCCCATACAGACACCTCTGTTGGGTGTACCGTCGCGTATACCGTCGCTTGCTGGGTGTACCGACGCTTATTCCGATGACATTACTGGGAGTACCGTCGCGTATACCGATGACCATATCTGCAAAAAATTTTTTGGACAGAGTGTGTTGTCTTTTGCTACAGCAACATTACCATGATGTTGCTTAACAAAAGACAATACACTCTGCCCAAAAAAACGGAGTACATGTGATGTGTACTCTTAATGTCAACCAAAATATGATTTCATGAAATAGAATATTATTGGACACAAAAGAGATAATCAGAATGAACCATGAACCATGTACAAAAAAAGTTATATATTTCATAAATGAAGCATGTACAAGAGTGTGGCAAACCACTGTCATATATGACGCTTTTACAAAATGTGGCAAAGCAATGCATTGCCATATAAAAATCAAATACAAAATTTTGGTGTGCCACTGCCATAGACATGCAAAGAACGTAGAAATTCACATGAAATTTACAAAAACAAGTAAAAACCAAGTTTATAAATTAATCACATCATCCCAAATGCTCCCATGAAACGACCGCACCGTGTCCCTCCAAGTCCTCCAATAGTGCAGTCAATCCATGACGATATCCGTAAGCCTCCTCCATTCGTGTTGGAGGAGGACCCATTGCCGGCTCCTGCAACAAATATACAAAACATTAGAGAAACATACATGAGAAACTTAACACAAATAAATTCAATAAATGAAATGGTACTTACAAACTCATGATGCATCGTGTCATATCCGTCGCTGCCCAAATGTGACGATCCAATCGTATCTAAACGTGTGGCTATGACATCTCGTTGCTGGCGATATTGGTCAGGAGTCTGTTGCTGCTTGTCGCGAATCATATCCCACTCCTCAGCATCTAGCCATAGAGGCTTTGGCAAGCCTGCTCTGAAAGCATCACAAGCCTCGGATCGTCGATGGGACATAACCTCACGTGCAATGTGTAGAATCCAGTCTGAACTAGCAAGAGACTGTCCATCGGCTGGTCGGAACTCCTCGGATACTATACACCTTGGAGTCATCATGGTCATGAGCACCCCAAGGTGTGCGTGGTGTACCACATGGTGTACTACGTGGCGTACCTACATCTGAGGTACTCGTTCTAGGAGTAGAAGCGAGCGACACAACGTCCGTCGCACTGCCTCCACAATAGCCGCCTCCTCTAGACCTACCTATAGATCCACTCCTAGAACCTCCTCCTCTAGAGTGTGACCTCGACCTACGAGATGGGCCAGAACCTGTATCGCACTGAGGCATCAAACGCACATGTCTACTATTAGACCCAGTGGGAGATGGCTGACAAGATGATCGTGGTGGAGTCACAAAGCTAGGAGACATACCTCCTGCGGGAGTCGCACCAACCGCAAGAGTGACACCGGTAGGAGTAACACCGACAGGAGTGACACCGGCGGGAGTGAGGCCGACAGGAGGGAGGTCGGCAAGAGTGAGGCCAGGAGGAGTGCTACCACGAGCGATCCAATACTATGACGGAGCGGCCATATACATGGGAGGTACCTGAGAGATGAACTCTAAAAAGTGCTCCTCTGTCATGGAATGTGGAGTGACATAAGTATGCCTTGCACTCACACGTCTCGTCTTCTTATAGGTTGAGACATGTCACGCACAGTAATCCCATCCCATAAAATGCGCAGTTCTTCCACAAGTGGTGCAAGATATACATCCATGTTTTTTACCTTATACTTACTTTGTACAATAAAAGCTAATAATAAATGACCTTTCTTTGTGGTCAGCCATGGTGCGATGTTATAATTGACCAAACATCCAGGACATGTGCTCCATGAAGAACTGCGTAAACCAAATGGATTCACTCCATCCATAGCTAGGCCTAGACGTATGGACCGAGTCTCACTAGCAAACTCTGGCCACTTACCATCTATGTGCTTCCAAGTAAGCAATTAAAACGATATTAGTAAATAAAGTTATTTTGATACAACAATGAAAGCCAATTTGTTCTCCACTTACCTGAACAATTCAGTGACACTACTATCTGACCATCCATAAATGGATTGCAAATTGAGCATCGTGAATGACGCACGTAGTATAGATATCTTTGCTCCATTGTAAAGCGGTAAACGAGCTAGTCTTCGCATGTTTTCATATTCTTCATCGACTTCTGATCGTGGAAATTCTGTTGTGTCCATGAAACTCTCGACATCTTCTCCACCATCATGATCTTCGTCCATCTCATAAAATGCTTCGAGCATCTCTTCCATATGTTCATTCTGTGTAATATTATTAGTACTTGCTTGTACGTCTAAGTCCTTTTTTGTTCTCTTTCGCCCTGAAGAGGTTACCGGTGCAATGTTGTTTCGGTCCATCTGCTCACCTGGGGGACCATGCGAATGGTAGCGTAGGTTTTCTAGTCGACTCCAATCAAAGGATCCATACTCTCTAACATGTGCAGTACAAATCCATCATTTTCGATAAATTTGATACTTGCACTGAGTGGAAGGACATGCCATTCTCTCCTTTGGATCCAAAGAAGCCATCTGCTACAATATGGACATTTTAGATCATTTGTTTTTTTTATTAAACCTAAAAATCATACTCCTAAAGACTTAAACCTAAAATAGTAAAACCTAAATACTTAAACACCTAAAAAAATCTAAAACCCTAATTTTAAAACCCTAATCTATATAATTATCCTATTTTATCTATATATTCAGATTTTTTTCTTAATTAATCCTCTTTTTATATATTTAATTACATTATTTAAAATACTATATCTTTTTATATTTATTTATCTATATAATTATCCTATTATATATATATATATTTATTTATTTATTCAGATTTTTTCCTTAAATCCCAAAACCCTAAAACCCTAATCTTAAAGATCTAGACCTAAAACCTGTATATATGTGTATGCATGCATATATATATATATATATATATATATATATATATATATATATATATATATATATATATATATATATATATATATATATATATATATATATATATATATATGTGTGTGTGTGTGTGTGTGTGTGTGTGTATATGTGTATATAGATAGGTGTATAAGTATGTGTATATATATATTCACTCTAGTTAAAATATGTGTATAAGTATGTGTATATATATTCACTCTATTTAAAATGATTAAAATTAAACCTATTTTTATATATTTAATCATATATATTTCATTTATTTATTTAAAACACTAGTTCTTATCATATCTATTTATGTATATAATTATCCTATATATATATATATATATATATATATATATATATATATATGTGTGTGTGTGTTTATTTATTTATATATTCAGATTTTTTTTGTAATTAATCCTATTTTTATATATTTAATTATATATATTTAATTAAACTATTTAAAACACTAGTTTCTTTTTATATCTATTTATCTATATAATTATCCTATTATATATATATATATATATATATATATATATATATATATATATATATATATATATATATATTTTTTTTTTTTTTTTTTTTTCTTTAATTTTTTTCTATATTTTCTCATTATATAAATCTAATTGAGTTATATGTATGCCTAAACCCTAAAACCCTAATCTTAAAGATCTAGACCTAAAATATGTATATGACTATACACATGTGTATATACATGTATATATGTATTATATGTGTATGTGTATGTGTGTATATATGTTATGTAGGTGTTAAAACCCTAAAACCCTAATCAAAATGACCTAGACCTAAAACATGTATATATGTGTATGCATGTGTATATATATGTGTATGTGTATATAGATAGGTGTATAAGTATGTGTGTATGCGTATGTGTATATATATTCACTCTATTTAAAATGATTAAAATTAAACCTATTTTTATATATTTAATCATATATATTTTATTTATTTATTTAAAACACTACTTCTTATCATATTTATTTATCTATATGATTATCCTATTATATATATATATATATATATTTATATATTCAGATTTTTTTCTTAATTAATCCTATTTTTATATATTTAATTATATAATTTAAAACACTAGTTCTTTTTATATTTATTTATCTATATAATTATCCTATTATATATATATATATATATGTTTATTTTTATATTCAGATTTTTTCCTTAATTAATCCTATTTTTATATATTTAATTATATATATTTAATTAAATTATTTAAAACACTAGTTCTTTTTATATTGCTTTATCTATATAATTATCCTATTATATATATATATATATATTCAGATTTTTTCCTTAATTTTCTCTATAATTTCTCTTTATATAAATTTAATTGAGTTATATGTATGTTTAAATCCTAAAACCCTAATCTTAAAGATCTAGACCTAAAATATGTATATTTTTGTATGCATGTGTATCTACATGTATATATGTATTATATGTGTATGTGTATGTGTGTATATATGTTATGTAGGTGTTAAAACCCTAAAACCCTAATCACAAAGACTTAGACTTAAACCTAAAATACTAAAACCTAAATACTTAAACACCTATAAAAATCTAAACCCCTAATCCTATTTTATATATATGTTTATTTATATATTCATATTTTTTTTCTTATTTTTTTCTATATTTTTTCTTAATATAAATGTAATTGAGTTATATGTATGCCTAAACCCTTGAACCCTAATCTTAAATATCTAGACCTAAATATGTATATTTTTGTATGTAGGTGTACGTACATGTATATATGTATTATATGTGTATGTGTATGTATGTGTAAATAGCCTAAAAACCCTAATCCTATTTTTATATATTTGATGTAAGAAAATTTCAAAATAAAAAATTTATATGTTTAATTATATATATTTAATTAAAACACTAGCTTATGTGTGTGTATATATGTGCATGTGTGTATGTATGTGTGTGTGTGAATGTATGCATGTGTGTCTATGTATGCATGTGTGAGTATATGTGTATGTGTGTGTATGTATGCATGTGTGTGTATGCATTCATGTGTGTGTATGTGTGTGCAGGCATGTGTGTATGTATGTGTGTGTGTGAGTGTATGCATGCATGTGTGTATATGTGTGTGTATGTATGCATGCATGTGTGTATATGTGTGTATGTATGCATGTGTGTACATATGTGTGTGTATGTATGCATGTGTGTACATGTGTGTGTATGTATGCATGTGTGCATGTGTATGTATGTGTATGTATGCATGCATGTGTGTATATGTGTATGTGTGTGTATCTATGCATGCATGTGTGTATGTATGTGTATGCATATGTGTATATGCCCATGGGTTGATTGTTAGCAAGTGTGAGTTTTACCAGCTATTCATATGTTGCTAGTCTTTGAGAATGAAGATATGGCATTCAAAGCCCTCAGTGTTGAAACTTGGCAACTCGGGCGGGCGACCCTGTGCCTGTTTAGATAGTCCCCCAATTTTATCCCCGAAAAATTGAAATCTCTTCGCTACCCTCTCTAGGTTGAGCTCACTAACCTAACCTACTTCTTGTACAACTTCATGTGGGACATCATATCTCCAATCGGCAAGCCATTGGCATCGTAGGAGGCCATTGGTGGTCTCATTTATGAAGGTGCGAGACACTCTTTCAATGTTTAGTTGCACCCTCGAATCTGTGTCAAGGCTAATCTCAGCACCCTGCTACCATCAAATATCAAAGTGGACTTGGGCAAAGGGAATATTTTTGGGACCAAGACATTAATTACGAAAACCTTCCTAACGCGTGTTTTTGTTGTGGTCAACAAGGCCACAGTATTAAAGATTGCCCACTAAGACAAAAAAGCAAACAAAAAGAAGAAGCATCCAGAAAAACTCAACACAACAATGGGACATTGAAGCGCCTGATGAACGAAGAGGAAGATAAGGGCTCCTGAAGCCCACAAACCGACTCAGATGGGTTCATGAAAGTCAGAAGAAGAAGGAAAAGAAGTCCTAGGGTGACTTCTCAAAGAAACCATATTCTAGATATTCCCAAAAAAAGCTTGTATTGCAATCTAGAAAAGGAGATTAATGAGCTTGATTACTCAAGTAAGAACCAGTTTGAAGTGGACACCAGTGACAAATCCCTAGAGATCCTTGTTAACAAAGAAACCAATCAAAAGGGCTACACTACAAGCAAAGAAGGCAACTTAACCGCTAGTAACAAAGACAATATGGGTAGTGAAAGTTCCATCATTGGATTGACTATTCTAGAAACGGTTTCTTGTTCATTCCAACACGAGGCCTCTCGCAAGGGAAAAGAGCCTATTGAGTTAAAAAGCCCCCACAAGAAAAAATTAATAAGTGGGGACCCCCTCCCATTGAAAAAGAAAGATGAATCCAAGAAGAGAAAAGATAAGGCTCCCTCCCACAAAGAGGGTAACTTATGGAAATCATCACCATCTCACTAAATGCTAAGGGGTTGATTGACCCCTCAAGAACGACCATCATTGGTTAATGGCTTCGTGATATTAGCCTAAACCCTAAATCTATTTGTATTGAAGAGACAAAAATTGATGGAGGAGACCTCCACAAACACCTTAGTTCATGTCTCCCCAAACCATGTCTAGATTTCGACATCCCACCCTCTTGGGTCCTATGGGATGGTAATTAGTATAAATCAAGTGTGGTGTGAAAAGCTTGAGAACTCTATGGAAGTCTAGAGCCATCGGTGGATTGTCGTTTCCTTTGGTGCCCCCTTTTGGTTCATGTTAGTTTCTATGTACACCCCAAACAGAGAGTTGGAGAGACTAGACACCTCAGCCTCCTTGGACTCGCTCCACCACAACGTGCTAATTTGTAGTGAATTCAACATGGTGGAGGACCCTATGGATAGATGGAACAACAAGGGCCGGATCAATAGTCATGAAAGAGAAACTTGGGAGAAAACCAAACTGCACTTGTGGTTGAATTCGAAGATTTGAATGGCTTTTTGTGGTGAAATCTCCAAGCGGGTAAGGAATTGAGGAATGCTAGACTGGATAGAAGCTACATTGCTCAGAGCATTATTCATCAGTGGGGATGTCCCTCTTGCAATGCACTGACCTAGTCATCTCTAATCACTGCCCGATCATTATCTCATTCCAACCTTCCACCAAAACTTGTAAGGCTCCTTGGTTTCGTGCATTCTCAACTTCTTTCTCTCTCCCCTCCACCCATCAAGAAATTGCTAAAGTGTGGAAGGAGACATTCGCCACCTGTTCGTCCCTAGCCAAGAGCTAGAGATGTGCGGTCGAAAAGTCACGTTAGATCATGATAAGGATCAACAAGATGCTCCAGACCATTCGGCATGCACATAGAGAAGCTCTATATGATAGACTCTAGAGACTTGAGGAGGAAGTGAACAAAGAAAGAGCTAAATCCCAGAAGGGTCTACGAAGAGTCAGAGTGCTGTTGAGATACGAGGAAGAAATACAAAGGAAAAACTTGAAAATATTCTTTAAGGAGTGGTCGGTTGGCAAAGCTAACAAACCCACCAAAGAGATGTGCAACATTCTTAAAAGGAAACAAAACAGAGAATCGATCTGCTTATTGGTAGACTCAAATGGTGATGTTTGCAATATGGAAGAAGGAAATTTTAGAATCATTGAAGAACATTTTTCGAGACTCCTAGGGATCTCGATTCCCCTCTCCCCTCATAGACGAGACTGCATGGAAACCATCTCTAAGGTATCCTCTCATAGGATCCCACACAACCTTCGTTCCCTGCTTGACGCCCCTCTCTCGGAAGAAGAAATCATTGAAGTCAGTGATGCCCTTCCCAATGGGAAACATTGGAGGTGGGATGGGCTCAGTAATGAGTTCTTTAAGTCCTTCAAGTTTCCACCCCTCTTTGTTTGGTCTGGCAAGAGGCCCTCGAGTTTGGTGTGCTTCTGACTTGTCTCAACAATGGCATCATCAAGTTAATCCACAAAAAAGGGGAAAAGAACAGAATTGAGAATCGACATCCAATTATGATGCTTCAAGCAGGATATAGGATCATTGCTAAAGTCATAGCCAATAGAATTTCTCGCCATCTGAGAGCTTGGCTAAGAAAGGACCAAAAAGGTTCTGTCAAAGGCAGATCAATTTTGGAATCCATAATTGATATTTGGGAAGCTCTCGACTTTGCGGATTAGTCAAGACAAGATGTGGTTTTCCTCAAGATTGACTTTGGCAAAGCTTATGACAGGCTGGAATGGGACTATCTTTTGCAATCACTTAAAGATCTCGGTTGCAGCCAAAAATTCACCAAGATGATCTGGACCCTTTTGGGAAATGCATCGACTGAAATTAATGTTTATGGCCAACTTCAAAGGCGATCAAATTAAAACGGTCGATTAGACAAGGATGCCTATTGAGTCCCCTTCTCTTTGCCATCACCACAGAAGGGCTTAGCGGGTGTTGGAACAATAGGTGTAATTTGGTAATATCAAAGGCCTCCTATTGCCTCATAATCATGGGTAGATCACCATGAGACTTTTTTGCCAATGATATGAATGCGTTTTTCCACAACAACCGTACCAGCTTGGAGACATTTCTCTTGGGCTTTGGTATCTCGTTTAAGAAGCGGTGGAACTGGGACTTGGCAAGACTTGAAAGCAAGCTAAACTATTGGAGAGGAATGCAAATCAATTTCGCAGGTCCCATTCCTCATTTCCTCGACCATTTAGTTCCTCTCATGTTGAAGACCAAAAGAGCAAGAACTATCCAAAGTAGAAAGTATTTGCAGAAACTTCCTTTGGATGGGAAACCACAATAGGAGGGGGTGCCTAAAATCAGACGGTCCATTTGCACTAGCCAAAGAGATAGTGGGGAACTTGGTATCGTGTACATTGGGTGTATGCTAACAAACTTGCGGAAAAATGGATGATTAAGGCATGGTGCAATGGGGAGACTTCATGGGCCGAATTGATCTTAAGAAACAAGAAAGCATTGACTTTTATGGGATTCCCATATTGGAAGAATCTTGATATTATGACCCTTTTGTTTTCCCCGATCCCAGTTTTTCCAAAGGCTCGAATCTTGTGTGCTCCCTATGGAAGAGCTGGAATAAAGTCAAAAGCTCATAAGAATAAGTGAAGATTGGAAGTGGGCTGCCAGTATCAAACAGAATGCCTCTATCTGGTTTCTAGTCCATGGCATTAGGAACGTGGAATCTTGGAAGAGTCAAAGCACCAAGAGGCTCTCGAACAAGGACTTCAAAAAATGGAAACATGTCTAGAAACAAGACACCAATAAATGGATCAACTTTGAGGATATTGACCCTAGTGTCAACATTACCTATGAAGAATGGAATATTTTACAAAGCAGACGTCTTGCCTAGAACTGCTCTAAAGTTTGTATTCTCATGGGGCATGACTCCTTGTGTCCACAGGGTGTCAGATGGCATAATGGTAATTGCCTAACAAAAATCCTAAATATCAAGGGAAACATTGATTATCAGGTCAACCTCATCAAGAAGTGGTACCTATCATGGATGTGACTACGGTTGGATATGAAGTTCATGGCTATCTCGCACCCTTTTATAGAAACCAAAAGGTCTATCCTCTTATGGCAAATTCTTCATCGGGGAATCTGGACCAACCAAAAGGCTAGCACAATTTGTGGGGCATCTCCCTGCTATAAGCGTTGTTGCCGATTTATTGAAGATGTTGTTCACATCTTCTTTACTTGTCCCAACTCCAACAGGCTCTCACAGATTGTCGAAAAAACAATTAGGCTTCAAAAGCATATCAGTTGGAAACAAGTTTTGCTAGGAGAAGTGATCAGCTGCTCGATGACTCTCTGGAATGCCATTAGAGGGGAGGTCCTTTGGAAGATCTAGTGGGAAAGATGTGCTTACTACTTTGGAGACTCCCCCAAAGAGTGGTCGATCGAAAAATCACTATTCCTCCTCCGTAAAGGAATCACCAACTGTAAGAAATCCCTCTCCCCCCTTCATGCATCATAAAGTGATCCTTCTAATCAACAAGAAGCTTAAACTCGAGTGGGCCCCACATGACGGTGATCAGAGCTTGATCAACCTTCTTTGTAATGCCATCTAAACTCTGTAAGATCTACCCCTACTCTATAGGACTTGAGGGGTCCTATGGGCATTAGTCCCCTTCACTTGTACTTTTCCTTTTCTTTAATTAATACAATTCCGAAAGAATAGGCTAAGGCTGAACTTCGTTTATATTTAAAAGAAAACTTGCATAAGAAGAGAGACTATGGACATGATATCTGAAAAATAAAGAGATTAACGTCTTGTGCTCCCCAATGTAATGTTCATAGAAAAGGATATGCCCCATTGTTAAAACTGATGTCCGATATAACATGGAGAAAGAAAATCATGATCACATAGTGCAATACTTTACACAACTACTCCACATTGGGCTTGCTCTGTCGAAACACATTGTGCAACACTTTACACAACTAGTCCATATTTAATACAAGTCCGGGAGAGTAGGCTAAGGCTCTGGTCGAATTCAAAGATTCTAATGGCTTTTCATGGTCAAATCTTCAAGTGTGTGAGGACTTGAGGAAAGCTAGATTAGATAGAAGCTACATTGCTTAAAGCGTCACTCATCAGTGGGGCCGTCTTTCCCTCTCACAATGCATTGACCTCGTCATCTTTGATCACTACCCAATCATTATCTCATTCTAGCCTCTCACCAAAACTCGTAAGGCTCCTTGGTTTCATGCGTGCTTGACTTCTTTCTCTCTCCCCTTTGTCCATCAAGAAATTGCTGGTGTGGAAGGAGGCATTCACCACCTGTTCGTCCCCTGCCAAGAGCTCGAGATGTGCACTCGAAAAGTCATGAGAGATCATGATAGGAACTAGGAAGATGCTCCAGACAGTTTGGATGATCGTCGAGAAGCTCTCTATCATAGACTCTAGAGACTTGAGGAGGAAGTGAACAAAGGAAAAGCTCAATCCCAGAAGGGTCTTTGAAGAATCATAGTGCTATTGAGATACGAGGAAGAAATACAAAAGAAAAATTTGCAAATATTCTTTAAGGAGTGGTGTGCTAGCAAAGCTGACAAACCCACCAAAGAGATGTGTAATTCTTAAAAGGAAACAAAACAAAAAATTGATCCCCTTATTGCTAGACTCAAATGGTGATGTATGCAAAACGAAAGAAAAAAATATTGGAATCATTGAAGAACATTTTACAAGGCTCCAGGGAATCTCGACTCCCCTCTTCCCTCATAGACGGGAATGCATGGTGGCCATCTCTAGGGTATCCTCTCACAAGATCCCACACAACCTTTGATCCCTGGTTGATGCCCCTATCTCTGAAAAAGAAATCATTGAAGGCATTAATGCCCTTCCTAGAGGGAAAAGCCCGGGGTTGGATGGGCTCACTAACGCATTCTTTAAGTCCTTCAAGTTGGTGATGGCCACCCCTCTCTATTTTGGTCTGGCAAGATGCACTCGAGTTTGGTGTTCTTTCGACTTGTCTCAACAATGGGATAATCAAGTTAATCCACAAAAAAGGGGAAAATAACAAAATTAAGAATTGGCATCTAATTATGATGCTTCAAATGGGATATAAGATCATAGCTAAAGTCATAGCCAACAAAAGTTTTAGCCATCTGAGAGTTTAGCTAAGCCAGGACCAAAAGGGTTTCATCAAAGGTAGGTCAATATTGGAAGCCATAATTGATATTTGGGAAGGTCTCGACTTCACAAATGAATCAACACAAGATGTGGTTTTCCTCAAGATCGACTTTGACAAAGCTTATGACAGCTTGGAATAGGACTACATTTTGCAATCACTTAAAGATCTCGGTTACAGCCAGAAACTCACCAAGATGATCTCGAACCGATTGGGAAATGCATCGACCCAAATTAATGTTAATGGCCATCTTTTCAAGGTGATCAAATTAAAACAATCGATTAGATAAGGGTGCCCTTGGCACCCCTACTCTTTGCCATTGCCACGAAGGGGCTTAGCCGACTAGTGGAACAATAGGTGGAAGTGGGTAATATCAGAGGCCTCTTGCTGCCCTGTAAGGAGGGCCATAACACCATGAGACTTTTTGCTGACGATATGAACATGTTTATCCACAATGACTATACCTGCTTGGAGACGTTTTGGAGGTGCCTGGATACTTTCTGTGAAGCTTCTGGCTCCAAAATCAACCACTCAAAGATTGCTTTCAGAGCACCCGACCTTCTCTTTGAACACAACTATCAATACACTCCTCCAAGCCAAATTTTCTTGCTTCTTGGGATTCCCTTGGGCTTTGGTTTCTCGTGGGAGCAGCGGTGGATATGTGTCTTGGCTAGACTCGAAAGCAAGATAAACTATTGGGGAGGTATGGAAATCAATCTCGTGGGTCACGCAATGGTTATTAACACATTCCTCATCTCCTCGACTATTTACTTCCTTTCTTGTTGGAGATCGAAAGAGCAAGAGCTATCCAAATTGGAAAGTATTTGCAAAAAATTCCTTGGGATGGGGGACCCCAACAAAAGGGGGGTGCCTAGAATCAAATATTCCATCTGCACTAGCCAAAGGGATAGTGGGGGCCTTGGTATTATGGACATTGGGTGCATGGCTAACATACTTGCAACAAAATGGATGATTAAGGCATGGTGCAACTGGGAGGCTTTGTGGGCCAAGTTGATCTTCAAAAACAAGAATGTGTTGACTTTTGTGGGATTCCCGAATTGGAAGAATCTTAACATTTGGACCCTTTTGTTTTCCTTGATCCTGCTTTTCTGAAAAGGCTCGAATCTGGTGTGCTCCCTATGGAAGAGTTGGAACAAAGTCAAAAGCTTCATAAGAATCAATGAAGATTGGAAGTGGGTGGTCAGTATCAGATAGAAAGACTCTATTTGGTGTTCGATCCAAAGCATCAAGAATGTGGAATCTTCGAACATTCAAAGTGCCAAGAGGCTTTAGAACAAGGGCTTCAGAAAATGGAAACATCTCTCAAAACAAGACACCAATCAGTGGATCAGCTTTGAGGATATTAACCCTAGTGTCAGCAGGGCCTATGAAGAATGCAATATTTTACAAAGCAGATGTCATACCTAGGACCACTCTAAAGTCCGTCTCCTCATGGGAAATGACTTGTTGTGCCCACTAGGACTTAGATGGCATAATGTAAATTGCCTAACAAAAATCCCGAATATCAAAGGAAACATTGATTACCAGGTCAACCTCAACAAGAAGTGGTGCTTTTCATGGATGCCGCTGTGGTGGGATATGAAGTTTATGGCTATCTAGCAACCTCTCATAGAAAACAAAAAGTTTGTCCTCCTATGGCAAATTCTTCATTGGGGAATCAAGACCAACCTAAACGCTAACAAAATTTGTGGGGCGACCTCGATGGTGCAAGGGCTTTCGCCGGTCCATTGAAGATGTTGGTCACATCTTCTTCACTTGTCCCAACTCCAACATGCTCTGGTAGATTGTCGAAAAGAAAATTAGAGTTTAGAAGCATATCAGCTCGAAACAAGCTCTGTAGGGAGAAGCAATCGGCTATTGGACGACCTTCTAGAATGCCATCAGAGGGGAGGTCCTCTCGATGATCTGGCCAAAAGGATGTGCTTATAACTTTGGCGACTCCCTCAAAGAGTGGTCAATCGAGAAATCGTTGTTCCTCCTCGGTAAAAGAATCGTCAACTATAAGAAATCCCCCACTTTCAAGCATCATAAAGTGCTCCTTCTTATCAATAACAAGCTTAAAGCCAAGTGGGCCTCTCATGAGGGTGAGGAGAGGGCGATTAACCTTCTTTGTAATGCCATCTAAACTCTTTAAGATCTACGTCTGCTTTGTGGGACTTGGGAGGTCCCGTGGGCACTAGTCCCCTTCACTTGTACTTTTCTTTTATTTTTATTCAATCCAAGTATTGGAGAGTAGGCTAAGGCCAAACTTCCTTTATATTAAAGAAAAGGGCTGAACTTCCTTTATACAAAGAAAAAACTACTTCACATTGTGCTTGTTCTTTCGGAACACATATAGGACTACATATGTCAAAAAGTTCATGTCTTGGATCGGAAAATATCCCGCCTACCATGGTCTATTGCCACATCTTAGAGACTTAACTGAGATTTCATTCTTAAGTCCGCCAAGGACTTGAGATTCGGCCCTAAATTTTTTTCAAACGGTTGCCTTCGTCTTGGGCAATGCCTCAGCCCGTATTATATCCATGGCAACCTTTTACACCCCATTAAGCTCAAAAGGTCTATCCCACAAGGCGGCTCTATCACGTCTCTACTTTTTTGCTCTTGTCATTGTTAAGATGAACAACTTCCTAGCTCTTTTTGCAATGCCAATAAAAGTGAAGATCTATAGAGAATCAAGAAGGAAATATGGGCAACCAAAGTTGAAAAACCGCGAAATAATGGTTTGTAAACGAATCTCTCAATTGCCTTGACAGAAGATTTAGAGATTGTAAAGTATCTCCTCATTAAAAAAGCACGAGATGATTTCTGTAGAAAACAATAAGCCTTATTCTTAATTGGCTCCCTTGTGTGGACATGCCTCCCTCGTCGCCCAACTAGTCTCTACCTCGCTCCCTATGGATATGTCTCCGTATGCTCTAAGACAAGGCAACGGAGGTAAAGAATGATGAGGGTGTCATTTTGTGGACATGACCCTTTCAAGACAAATAGCGTCCAAATAATCTCTCTCTCTCTCTCTTTGTGTCCAGCCCACGCCTCTCAAGACAGAGGAGAATAACGACGTATTATTTGTCACTTTCTGGAGTCATTAACTCTTAGAAAAAGAATGATTGTGTCCAAAACACCAACAAAGGATCCCAATTGAGGATCAAGATAGATAGAGAAACAAAGAAAAAAGAGAAAGAAAATCCATTCATGGTAACTATAGAGACAAGCGCTTTTGGGAGACACAACATTATGTAGGATGGTGGGAAACAAGGGATTTATTACCAATTCCTACCGTTCAACTCTCAAAGAAGTGTTATATATTATGTGATCGTACGCTCCAACTTGCAAGGCGATGCAAAAGAAGAGGTACAATGGAGATGAGATATTAAAAATAAGGAGATTAACGTCCTGTGCTCCTCATTGTTCATAGGAAAGGAAATAAGCGGATATTGTTTTTCTCCTTCATCGCCCAACTGGTCTCCGTAAGCTTTACGGTCTACGTGACAAGACAACGGAGGTAAAGAATGTAAAATTTGAGATTGAAGGAAATAATAGCGCAGACAAGAAGTCGATGGCTATGGCAATGCCAAAAGAGAGAGAGAGAAGAACATGCATAGATAAGCAACGAGTGCACCTTTATTTCATTGAAACTATGCACATATATATACATAAGCTATGTATTGGGCAGGAAAGGGTAGGTCAGATAAGTAGGTGTGAAGATAAGCTTGGCAAAGAGGGTTTGACAAAAGGGTCTCACAAAAGCACAAAAGGCTGTTATGTGACAAGTTGCATAGTGACAAAAGAGGTTACAATCGTCCCCCCCCCCCCCCCCCCCCCCCCTCCCCCTCTTTCCTAACGTAGGAAAACAAGTTTAAAACACATTGGGCATGCCACATTGGGACTTACAATCAGGTTACCATATTAGGTACCTAAAACATTGTTCCTATTTTTGTTGATGAATCAGAAGCCTTCGCGAGAAAGTTGGTCCCCTTCTTGAACTCCTTTGTTCTTCTAAAGCAGTTGCTTGGTAAGTGTCATGGCTTGCTACAAAAGATGCATTTCCTTTTGCTCAAAAAATCTTTGGCAACATGATTAGTCTCTTCACATATGCTACACATTTTGGATGTAGCTAGAGGTATCCGTAGGGCGATCTAGTTTTTTGATCCTTTTCTCTTCTTGTGGCAAAGATTTTATGAAATCCTCTAGGGTTGGAATAGGATCCTTTTCTAGATACTATTAATGTTGACAAAGGAGTTGGGGAGGGCATTTAATAGTATTCGTGTCTTATCTTCTTCATGCACTAGATATTGAAGTGAATACAATTGGTTTATTATACTTTTCATCCTATTTACTAGGGAAGCTATATCCTCATTGGGATTAAGGGATAGTCCATACAACCGCATTTTCAAGGTCATTTTGTTGTGCTTTGCATGAGGACTGAAGATATTTTCCAATGTTTACCAAGCTTCGCATGCATTTTTCGCTTCGCCCACATAGTTTATATATGTGTCATCGAGTACCATAATGATGATTTCGTAGGCTTGTGCTTCATAAAGTTGACCTTGTGTCTTGGCCGCTTGAGTAAGCTCTTCTAATTCTCATTCAGTAGGTTGAGCTTTACTTGAAAAGCTCCATACATCTTTGTGAATTAGGAAGCCTTTCGTTTTCATTTGCCATGTGTGAAAACTTGTACCTGCAAAATTATCCACACCTTCAAAGGCCATTATGCGGGAAGGGCTCAGTGATTATAAATTAGCAATGTCTAATCCCGTTATTTTAGATAAGAAAAACAAAAACTATTTTCAAAAGAAGCTAGTTCAAACCTAGATGCCTAGGAGTGATTACAGAAGTATAAAAGCTTGAAATTTTGTTAGAACTCTAAATTGGGGTTTTCCAAGAACTCTTTGATCTTTAATAGCATGTAAGGGAAAATTGTGCAACTGAGTATTGAGTATTGTAGTGCAATGGAGCCCGCTGAAGGATGCAAAACTCAATGACAATAGAGACTATCTGCTGTAGTGCAATGGAGCCCGCTGAAGGATGCAAAACTCAATGACAATAGAGACTATCTGCGAACTGGGTGTTACCCGCTGTTTCTAGGAGAATTACTTAAGGGATCATCAAAATCATGACGTCTACTTGCACATCCAACAACAACCAATGTATCTGCAACAAATCCAGATGAAGCTTGTTGCAATAAGTTAGTGAGCAGAGATTTGAAGCACACACAAACAACTTTTACTTAACCGTTCCATGAGAAAACTCAAGTTTACTTAGTTTTTAGTGCGACACTCGCTCCTCTTTTATGCTCTGTCTTCCCGTAGGTGCAACTTCCTTGCCTCCACGCTGGCACCTCTACGCACCTCTGCGTAGGATGGAGGTGCAGATGACGAGGGTGCAGAGGATGGGGCTTCAGATGGCAAAGCTATAGAGGATGGGGTTGGGGAACGGACCACTAGCAGTGGGTGCGGGAGCAGTAGCTAGACCGAATAAAGAAGAGGAACTTCGCTACCTCTGGCTCTATGTCACTCATCTCCAGATCCTTGTAGGGGATTGGGGAAGATAGGTTTAGCGTCACAATGCTTATTAGTAGCAAAGCAAGAATCGAAGGTGTTAATGAGTGCATTCAATGACAGAGGAAGTGTGTTGTGAGAAGAGGAAAGCAATTGCAAGACCATTTACGTGAAGGAAAGGGCAACAAAACATCCTCAATGCCAAAGAAGTTGAGAGGCTTGGTGTCTTAGCAAGTGCTGGTGATTAGGGCAATGTTCCGCCCCATGTCCACCTACAGCTGGCCCAACACCATGCTGATAATGAACTATAATAGCACAGACAAGAATTCGATGGCTATGGGGATACACAAAGACAAAGAGAGAAGAACATGTGCATATAAATAAGAAGTGCACCTCTATTTCATTGTAGTTAAGCACATATATATACATAAGCCATGCCTTGGGTAGTAAAGGGTAGGTTACATAGTAGGTGTGATAAGCTTGGCAGAGAGGGTATGACAAAAGGTTGTTATGTGACATGTTGCATAGTGACAAAAGACGTTACAGAGATTTATGAGACTCTCATCTTTTGGACATGATCTATCAAAACCATTCAGTGACCAAATAATCTTTCTCTCTCTATGTGTCCGCTACATGCCTTTCAACAGAGAAGAGAAAAACGTATCATTGGTCACTTTCTCAAATCACAAGTCTTAGAAAAGGATTGATTGGGTACAAAACACTACCTAACCATCCCAAGTGATTACGGAAATATCCTTTAGTTGCTTTATCTTCTATAGAGGTCGAGTATAGAGGTTTAGCATTGGCTAATATTGAGATTAGGTGGTTTAAAAAGTTTAATCATGACTTGAACATGGAAGTTGATGTATCATTGATATATGGGGATAACTTGAGCAACATTCATATGACCTCAAATCCTATTTTTCATGCTAGAACAAGTCATATGGAGGTACACTATCATTATGTTCGAGAGAAGGCCATAAGCAATGGAGTGTAGGTTTCTTTTGTTGTAACAAAGGATCAAGTTGCAGAGATCTTCACCAAATCCTTAGATGGACCGAAGCTTCAAAGACTTAACTATGTTATTGGGCTGAAGGAAATGCCCTTTGGGACTTGAGGGGGACAATGTTGAGAGCATTTTTTTTATCTATATAGTTGAAGGTACAAGTTCGAAAAGATCTAAATACCTTTTTAAGGTCTTTAAATACTGCATGGAGGCTCAAATGATTGGTAGATTACAGCCAAATTACCACGTGATTTCTAGAAGATGATGAATCAAATGAGTGAGTTACAAGGGAGCTTCACTGGTGTCCTAGTGGATGGTCAATGTTGCTAGTTCTCAAACTCTAGACATATTTTTATTCTTTGAGCACTTGAATCATGTAATATCTCCACCCAAGCATCTACCACGAGTTTAGATGCATTGCAAATGGTTTAGGTTATTTTTCCTTGCTATAATAAGAGGATAGAAGTCCTCATCTTGTTGGAAGCCCAAGAGAGTCATTTGTGTATCTCTCCACTAGTGTACTTTTGTAGATAGGGATTGTGGAACCTATATCTCCCTCATTATATATCCAAATTACATGTTTGATGGTTCATTGGAAAGCTCTTACTGGCTGTTAATTTTCATATTCATTGGCGCTGTGAGTTGGGAGCAATACTCTCTACAAGTAGTGTGTGTTCTCAGGTTCACCTCTGTTGAAGGTTTCCATTAAACCTGAAAAATTGAGAGTTCATATATCCTTATGTATTTATCCAATTTGAGTGTTCTTTAGCTTATTAGAAAGCTTTTGGTGTCTAGTATATATAGTTAAAATAGTTTTAAAAATTCTTAATGAGAGAAAAAAAAGCTCTATAAGCATGAATGGTTTTTTGTGCATACATTTGTGAGGAGGTCAACTTCTTGCTATACTTTGTGTTGTAGTTCGAGGTTTGGGGAAGCACGTGAACAACATAACAAAGAAGAAGAAGCTTGGAGCACAACACACAATACTGAATGTATCACCACTAGAATGTACAAAGATACGTAACTCATTAGGGTAGTAGCTGGGGGGTAAAAACATCGTAAAGAGGGAAAAACGTGCCCCGACAGTACTAGAGTGTTCACACACATCACTACCTAAATATATCAACAAATATCCCCTGGGAGTGATGAGGTGAACAAGGAGCTTGCACTCATGTATAAGGAAGTGCCAAGCTATGTGGAATCAATCCACAAAATAAACTAAGCCTTAAGCTTTGTGAAAAGCTTCAAAATTCCTCATAGGCAAAGCCTTCATCAAAAGGTCTATAATGTTCTCGTGCATGTGAACATATGCCAAGCTTATCTCTCCAGTAGAGGACCTCTCCCAGACACAATGATAATGCACCTCAATGTGCTTAGTGCAAGCATGGAACACATGGTTCCTCACAATTGCCAATGCGCTCTAACTATCAGTGAAGATGGTGGTGGCAGAAGATTGACCAAGACTCAAATCAACCATAAGGCATCTGAGCCACACACACTCAAGAGTTGCTGTGAAAGTTGCCCTTTACGCAGCCTCACAACTAGAAGTGGCCACAGTAGGCTGCTTCTTGCTGAACCAAGATATACATGAGCTATCAAGCATGAAGCAAAAGCCACAAGTGGACACATCATTGTTATAGCAACCAGCCCAATTAGAGTCTGAATTAAAAGCATGTAAATATGGAAGTAGTGATCCCCCCTTGGGATTAAAAAATCCAAGTAGCTGGGTACCACTCAAGTAGCAAAAGATGTGCTTAATTGCCTTCCAATGCTCGACACCTGGGCAATGCAAAAACTTGCTCATCTGTGAGATAGCAAATTGAATATCTACCCAAGTAATGCATATGTAAATCAAGCATCAAACAAACTATTGATAGAGGATAACATCAAATGCATCTCCAGCGTCATGGACTCAATTGTAAACCTGTCTCCATAGGAGTAGCAATAGGTTTACAGTCTTCAAGGCCAAAATGTTGCAATTATGTGTCAATATATTTTGTTTGAAACAAAGCTATTCCACCATCAACTTGCATAAACTGAATGCCCAAATAATGATGCAAATGCCCCAAATCAGACATCTCAAATGAGGCATGCAAATTAGCCTTAAAATCAATAATATGCTTGTCATGAGGACCAATGAGCAACATGTCACCAACATACACAAGAATGATCAGACGCAGATCATTAGCATGCTTAACATATAAGGCGCTTTTAGTGATAGCCATTGATCTTTTCATACCAAGCACGTGGTGCCTGCTTTAAACCATACAATGCCTTTTGCAACCTGTACACTTGGTTTTCATGCTCTTTCTGCACAAAGCCATGGGGCTGAAGAACATACACTTCTTCATGCAAATCACCATTCAGAAATGCACTTCTAATGTCCAACTGATGTACATTCCAACCATGATGAGCTGCAAGTGCACATATGCTATGAACACTATTCATTCGACACGTAAGAGCAAAGGTTTCATCAAAATCAATACCTCTTTCTTATGCATAACCCTTTGCAAGAAGCCTAGCCTTATACCTGTCAACTGTTCCATCAGGCTTATGCTTCAGCTTGTATACCCACTTGGTGCCAAAGACCTTCTTGCTAGGAGGCAAGTCACATAAAGACGTGGTACCAATTTTCATGATAGCATTATATTCTAATTGCATACCAGCCATCCAATTTTTAGAATTTTGTGTTTCATAAAATGAAACAGGCTCATTCTTATCACAAAGACTAGAGGCAGCCATAACAAAGCAATCTGATGCAAAAGAAGCACTATGAGAGTCTGAAAAATTTCAATATGACAAAGATGCACCTAATTTGTTGTCATGTGAAGATGATCTTCATCATCACATGAAACTTGCAAAGGCTGAGAAGTTGCCTCATTAGGACCAGCACTAGACTCTCTACCTGTAGAAATAGGTAGCAAAGTATCATACATGCCTTTGGAGCTAACAAATGTCTCCTTCATACATGAAATTAAAGGTTGAATAGCATCTTCCACAAAAACAACATCATAGCTAATCAAAATGTGTTTAGTCTATGGATGATACACTCAATTTCCTTTTCTTTCAAAAGTGTGCCCAACAGAAATAAGTTTTACTACTTTATCATCCAATTTCTTGCGATGTTGTTCAGGCACTAATGCATATGCTTGACAACCAAAAACATGCATGTGAGCACAAGATTGCTTATGACCATGCCAAGCCTCATATGGAGTGATAGACTAGAATGCTTTAGTGGGATATCTCTTAAGTAAATATGCTGCACACATAACGGCCTCAAGCAAGAAACTATGTGGTAAAGCCTGACTCTTGACCATACACCTCTCTATCTCCATGAGTGACCTGTTTTTTTGTTCAGCAACTCCATTCTATTGAGGTGTATACAACATTGTACACTGATATCTTATCCCATGTTCAACCAAAAATGCATTAATGTTATAAGACATATATCCCCACTCGGATTAGAATGGAGGGTGCTCATTTTACATGTTGAAAGATTTTCAGTCAAAACCAGAAACTGTTTGAAGCATATAAACACTTTAGACTTTGCTATCAATGGATATACCCATGCATGCCTTGAAAAATCATCAATGAAAGTCATGAAGTAAAGATAGTTTCCAGTAGAAGGTGTCTGCATAGGACCACGGACATCACTATGTACAAACTTCAATTTTTGAGTAGCTCAAACCAAACCATCTTTCGGGAAGGATGAATGCTGCATTTTGCCCAAAATATAGCCTTCACAAACATGTTACTGGCTCCTTCAAGTTTGGGCAAAGAGGACACCATTTTAGATTTCTGCAAGCATAGCAAACTAGCAAAATTCACATGACCAAAGCATGCGTGTCAAAGCTTTGCATCTGACATAGCCTGACAATCATAAACTGCACATGCTAAGTCATTCAAAGATTTTCCATAGTCTATGAGCTTATATAGCCTATGACATAAAATGGCAAAAGCAATAATCACATCGCCATTTGATAGATCATGAACTGTACATCTAGCATCAACAAATTGCACGACCAAGCCAACCTTGGCTAAAGATGAAACACAGATTCTTCTTGATCCCTGACACAAATAGAGCATCGGACAATGTGAAAGAACTACCATCTACAATAGTCAAAAAGATCTTACCAACTCCCATGACAAGATAAGAAGAATTGTTGGCACATGTGACAATATTCTCTATAGGGCCAGGCTCGAGTGAAGTGAAGAAATTTCACTAGAGGGTAATATGTTTAGTTTCCCCACTATCAAAGTACCAAACATTTGAGTCTACTACAGACATACACTGTTCAGGAGAGGATGGGTCAAAACTACAAACAGTAGTAAATGCCCATTCTTCATTTTGCACTAGATTAGCTAACTTTGTTTTCAGTGTAGAGACCTCTGCAACAACCATTCCATCCTCTTTTTTCTTTGCCTCTTTTATAGCCAGATTTGAACAATTCTTTATGACATAATCATTTGCTTTAGAGTACTTGCAAAACAATTTCAGCTTTTTTGTTTTCTTCTCTTCTCTGTCTTCCTTCTTCGATTGTGCAGAATTAGTAGATTTCTGCTTACTATTAGAAAAGCTCCATTTACCTTTGCCATTATGACAAGCCAGGAAAGCTTGATCTACAACGGGCATAATGGAGCTATTTTGCTCGCCACAAACAAAGACTAAAGTAGGTGTTGGATTTCAAGCTAGAGTCCTTCTTGCAACAAAACAAAGACTAAATCCTCAAATGTTAAGGCATTTGGATTGCCTTTCATCATCAAATGAAGAGTACAAGAAGAACTCTGGTATGAATCAAGAAGACCATTCAAAACAGTTTGCACAAGTGAACTGTCAGGCATTTCATCAGCAAAAATTAATTGTTTCTTCAAATTTTTTATCTTTGTTAGAAAAATATCCATAGAATCATCTTCATTCATATGCTCACTCTCCAACTGTTTTCAAAGGTTATCCATATGAACCACATTCGTAGCCTGATACATTGTGGTAAGTGTATCCCAAGCATCCTTAGTTATTCTACAAGAGAAAATGTGAGCAATAATGGCACGTTTGAACAAACAATGCGATCAATGCATGTGCTTGAGCATCTTTACCATCCCAATGAATTTGCTCTGCAGTAGGTGTAGAAGAAACTGTAGCATGAACAAGAACATCGTCATCTTCAATGTCATCTACATTAGCTTCAATACCTCTATTTGCAAGTGTAATAGGATTTTGCTCAACATCCTGTGCAATATTCCATAGTCCTTTTGCGACCAATACATGAGGCATCATATAAGCCCACAATGGGTAATTCATACCATCTGCCTTATCCTCAACAACCAACATACAAAATGCATCACTTCTTTCAGCCATGGCCACTGACTAAAATACCTTAATGCAAAAAATTGATTGTATCTTAAAAGGTTGAACAGAACTACCCTGATGAGTTTTGCTAAACTTGTAGCAGACTTTCAAAGGTTTATATTGGCAAACCGAAACCTGTATATATCTTTGGCACAAAAAGACAAAATAGCATGCACAAGCACTATGATAGAGCGTTTAGAGGTCGAAACAAGCTTAGATCGTGATTCTAGCACCACAAAGCAAAGATATTTTGATCTCCTAATCACTCTGAATATGCACACTAAATTTCGTGCGATTCTCAGACTACGACTAGAGGGGTGTCGACAATGCGCTAGATGAAGCAGTGACCTGCTTTGATACCAATTGTTGGAGTTTGAGGTTTGTGGATGCACGTGAGCAGCACAAACGAAGAAGAAGAAGCTTGGAGCACAACACACAATACTGAATGTCTAGAATGTACAAAGATAAGTAACCCACTAGGGTAGTAGGCATATATACAAGCCACAGAAAAAACCTCTTAAATTAGAGGGAAAAAGTGCCCCGCCAGTCCTAGAGTGTTCACACACATCACTACCTAAATATATCAGCACTTTGGAGGTCAATAAAATCCAACGTGTAACACCATCCTCTATGATAGTAACAGGTTTTTATGTTCTAGTTTCCTCCGTGCAATGAGAATAGAATGATTAATCTAGGTAGGAATAGAGAACATGATCCAGCCTTAGACCCAAGGTCCCCAATATTGACTAGAAGCTCTTGGAAAGAAATGTAGACAAGATCTCTCAACCTCACACAAGTTTTGAAGATGGCAACAAACATTTTTCTAAGAAATGCACCCTGTAGAAAAAGATTTAGTTGCCCTAAATAGGAAATGGAAGAGGACATTGGGTTCTTGGAAGAAATGACTCTTGTAGCTCCCTTTGAAGGACCTAGGACTCCTCTAGAGTTCTTGCGTAGCTGGGATAGAAATGTGTTCGGACCTCTTGATGCCCCCCCTCTCTAACCCCCTTAGGACTCAATATCAATCTAACCAGTACTTCTTCTTCTTCTCTAATAACACAAAGTTGATACGATGATAAAATAGCTGAGTTTCAGTATCAGAGACACACCATTAGAATTTTATTTTAAATGGTACCTAGAGTCAAGCCTCTAATAGATAAGCCCAAAAAACTCCCTATCTAGGTGGAGTTCCAGAATCATCCTCTGTTTTGGACTCATTGCATCATGGGGATTACTACAATGCTTGGGATGCTCCTCAACCTCAAAGAAACAACAATGATAAACCCCCATTGAACCTAGAATTTCTCGTAGAAATAGATCTAGAAAATACACTAGACATGGAAATCTAGCTCACGGATGAGAAAGCGTGTGCACCATGTCCAGTAGGTGATTTTCAAAAACCTCCCAAACTCTTGAATTATCTTCCATAAGAAGGGTCACTATGAAAAGGATTTCCCTCTTAGGAAATAAAGGAAGAAAGACACTTAGCCCACTAAACAAGTGGATGAAGAAGGATTCGATGGGGTTCAACCCCATAAAAAATAAGAACTCTAAGAAACGAAGGCAGACCCATTCCCCATTATCACGAACTTTGTAGACTAGAATCATTTTAATGCACTTAATAGGGAAGGAAGAACCAATGAAGAGGTAGTGGAAACCATGCAATTAAACACATAACAGGGAAGTATACATGCAAGAAAAAACAATGGAAAACAATTTCCAAGTTGCAGACTACACATAAAGTACATTCTATGAATATACTATTATGGGTTGTAGAGACAAGAGGAAAGGTAGGATGCAAAGAATCTAGGAAACTTTGGAACAAAGGTTTTCATTTGTGGAAGCACATCTAGAACGAAGAACCTTGCCAATGAATTAGATTTGAGGACAATGATCGTGCACTAAGATTGAACTATGAATAATGGTGCCTATCACATTGCAGATTCAATGCTTGGGAGTGCTCGAGGACACCCCTCCTCATTGTTCATGACTCTCCTCACCACGAGGGTCTTAGATAACACAATGGCAATAGCCTTGAGAAAATTCTGAGATTCAAGATGAATTTAGACATTCATGTCACACTTAATAGGAAATTGCATCTTGATTGGTTGGGCTTGAGTTGGTACTTTAAGTTCCAATCCCTATGGAACCCCCTTATCTAGATTAAAAAAATATATGCTTATGTGGTGAATCCTCCACTAGGGAGTTTGGCCCAATGTAAAAGCTAACAGAAATTGTGGAGTTCCCCCTTTGTGCAAAAGATGCCTATGTGGGAAAGAGGATTTGGGCCACCTCTTCTTTTCATGCCCCAAATCAATTTCAGTATGGGAGACCCTTAGGAGATTCATGTTGTTACATGGAAAAATAAATTGGAAGCAAGTGTTGCTAGGTGAATCGATTGGATGCTCCTCAACATCGTGGAATCTTGTAAGAGGTGAGACCCTCTATAAGATTTGGAAAGAGAGATGTGCTACCAACTTTGGAAACCCTTCTAAACAATGGTTGATCCAAAAATTTCTTTTCCTTTTAGGCAAAAGAATTTCCAATTGTAAGAAGCCCATGCCTTTTAGGCATCGTAAAGTGTTTTTCCTTGCGAACAACAAGATTAAAAGAAAATAGGCCCCATATGAGGGAGACGAGAGGATTATCAAACTTCTTTTTAAAATCCTTTAGAATTGCATAGGCAACCCTTGCTTTGTGGGGGTCCCAAGGGTATTAGACCCATTCTCTTGTATAGTTGTTTTTTTTAATCAAATAAAGCTTAGAAAAATAGGCAATTGTCCAACTTACTTTTGAGAAAAACAAAGCTTACTCTTGCATCAGTTTTGTTTTCAACGTAAAATCAAGAAAATGAATTCATACAATAAAACAATAAAGAGAAAAGGTGATCATGTATGATGTACATTTCTAGAAGGATAAATTATACGACAAGTTTAATATTAAATGTGAGGACAAGCGCTGATGTATTTATGTTGGTGGGAAACAAGGCATTCTTGTTTTTAATGGGACATGCAATTCTCGGGAGGATGTTGGTAGTTTCATTTATGAAGGTGCAAGGCACTCTTTCAATGCTTGGTGGCACCCTCAAATCTGCATCGAGGGTGACCTCAGCATGTTGCTTCCTTCAAAGATAAAGGTGGAGTTGGGCAAAGGGGAGGTTTGGGAACAAGAGCTTAATTACAAAAATCTACCTAAGGCATCTTTTTATTGTGGCCAACAAGGCCACATGCTCAAAGAGTGTCGATCGAGAAAGAAAAACAAAAAAATACAAGCGCCCAAAAAAGCTCAAGAAAACAATGGGACCTTGAATCCACTAGTGATTGAAGAGGTAGTTAAGGGCTCCCAAAACCAAGAAACCAACTCAGATGGGTTCAAGGAAGTCAGAAGACGAAGGAAAAGAAGGCCCAGGGTGATTTCTCAGAGAAAATCGTTCTCGAGATGCTCCCCTAAACAACTTGTATTGCAATCTGGAAAAGGAGATTAGTGAGCTTGATTACCGAGATAGGAACCAGTTTGAGGAGTACAACAGCGACAAAGCCTTAGAGTTCCCTAAGGAACAACGAATCCAATCAGGAGGGCTACACTACAAGCAAAGAAGATGGCTTTACCACTAGTAACGGAGACAACATGGATAGAGAAAGTTCCATCATCGGATCGACTACTCCGGATACAGTCACGTGTTACTTTCAACTATAGACATCCCGCAAGAGAAAACAATGTATTGAGCTACCCTAGAAAAACAAGCTACTAAGTCCAGAGACCCTCCCAGCAAAGAACAAAGATGAATCCAAGAGGAGAAAGGATAAGACCCCCTCCTACAAAGAGGGTAAATTACGATAATGATCATCATCTCGTTAAATGTTAGGGGGCTATCTGACCCCTGAGGAGCGACCATCATTGGTCAATGGATTCGTAACATTAGCCTTAACCCTGAATTCATTTGTATTCAAGAGACTAAAATTGATGGAGTAGACCTCCAGAAATGCCTTAGATAGGTCTCCCTGACCCATGTCTGGATCTCAATGTCGCACCACGGGGGATTGTTGGGATGGTAATTGGTATAAACCAATTCTAGTTTGAAAAGATTGAGAACTCTATCGAAGATCAAAGCCATCATTGGATTGTTGCTTCCTTTGGTGCCCCTTTCGATTCAGGTTAGTTTCTATGTACGCCGTAAATAGAGAGTTAGAGAGACTGGACACTTGGACCTCCTTGGACTCGCTCCCTTACAACGTTCTTATTTGCGATGACTTCAACATGGTTGAGGATCCTACGGATAGATGGAACAATAAGGGTTGAACAATAAGGGTTGAACAATAAGGGTTGAACAATAAGGGTCGGGTCATCGACACTCGTGAGAAAGAAACTTGGGACAAAACCAAACTTCACTTGGATCTGGTCGAATTCAAAATTCGAAAGGCTTTTCGTGGTCAAATCTCCAAGCTAGCGAGGACTTGAGGAAAGCTAGACTGGATAGAAGCTACGTTGCTCAGATCATTATTCATCAATGGGGCCTCCCTTCCCTCTTGCAATGCACTGACCTTGCCATCTCTGATCAATACCCGATCATTATCGCTTTCCCATAATCTGTAAGCCTCCATGGTTTCATGCCTGCACGACTTCTTTCTCTCTCCCCTCCGTCCATCAAGAAATTGCTAAAGTGTAGAAGGAGGCTTTCACCTACTGCTTGTCCCTAGCATGTGGTTGAAAAGTCACGACACATCATGATAAGAACTAGGAAGATGTTCGAGACTATTCGGTGGGCACGTAGAGAAGCTCTATACCATAGACTCTAGAGACTTGAGGAGGAAGTCACCAAAGGGGAAACTCAATCCCAGAAGGGTCTACAAAAAGTAAGGGTGCTGCTCAGATACGAGGAAGAAATACAAAGGAAAAATTTGCAAATATTCTTTAAGGATTGGTGGGTTGGCAAAGCCGGCAAACCCACCAAAGAGATGTGATGCATCCTTAAAAGGAAACAAAATGGAGAATCGATCCCCCTATTGCTAGACTCAAATGGTAATGTTTGCAATATGGAGGAAGAAAATTTTGGAATTATTGAAGAGCACTTTACGAGACTCCTCGGGATCTCGACCCCCCTCTCCCACCATAAATGGGACTACATGGTAGCCATATCTAGAATATCATCTCATAGGATCCCAAACAACATTGGTTCCTTGCTTGATGCCCCTATCTTGGAAGAATAAATCATTGAAGTCATTTATGCCCTCAGTAGTGGTAAAAGCCCGGGGCCGGACGGGTTCACTAATGAGTTCTTTAAGTCCTTCAAGTTGGTGGTCGCCACCCCTCGTCATCTTTTCTGGCAAGAGGTGCTCGAGTTTGGCACACTTTCGACTAGTCTCAGCAATGGCATCATCAAGCTAATACACAAAAAGGGGAAAAGAACAAAATTGAGAACTGGTGTCCGATTACAACGCTTCAAATGGGATATAAGATCATTGCCAAAGTCATTTCCAACAGAATCTCCAGCCATCTGAGAGCATGGTTAAGCGAGGACCAAAAAGGATTCATCAAAGCAGGTCAATGTTGGAAGCTATTATAGATATTTGGGAGGGTTGCGACCTCGCAAATGAGTGAAGACAAGATGTGGTTTTCCTAAAGATCGACTTTGACAAAGCTTACGTCAGGTTGGAATAGGACTATATTCTCTAATCACTTATAGATCTCGGATGTAGTAAAAAATTGACCAAGATGATCTCAATCCTTCTCGGAAATGCATTTATGCAAATTAATGTTAATGGACAACTTTTGAAGGTGATCAAACTAAGAAGATTGATTAGAAAAGGGTGCCATTACCGGGAAATGACTTCGCCGGTTGGTGGAACAACATGTTGAAGCACGTAACATCAAAGGCCTCCGATTGCCTCGTGACCACGACCAGATCACCATGAGACTTTTGCTAATGATATGAACGCATTTGTCCACAATGATCATACCAACATGAGGACATTTTGCAGGTGCCTGGATACTTTCTGTGAAGCGTCTTGATCCAAAATCAACCACTCAAAGACCGCTTTCAGAGCTATTGTTGGGATCGAGCCTGACCTTCTCTTTGATCATGGTTGTGAAAACATTCCTTAGGGACAAATCTTCCAGCTCCATCCCCATGGGCTTTGGTATCTCGATGGAGTAGCGGTGGAACTGGGTCCTCGCCAGACTTGAAAGCAAGTTATCAACACGTTCCTCATTTCGCCGACCATTTACTTCCTCTCCTATTGGCCGTCGAAAGAGAAAGAGTTGGCCAAACTGGAAAGTATTTGCAGAAACTTCTATTGGACGGCGACCACAACAAGAGGTGGGTGCCTAAAATCAATCGGTCCATCTGCAACAACCACAGAGATAGTGGGAGCCTGGAATTGGGTGCATGCCTAATAAACTAGTGGCAAAATGGATTATTAAGGTGTGGTGCAACAGGGAGGCCTCATGAGCAAAGTTGATCTTCACAAACAAGAATGCTTTGACTCTCTTGGGATTCCTGAATCCGAAGAAACTTGACATTCTGACCCTTTTGTTTTCCCCGATCCTAGTTTCCCTGAAAGGCTCGAGTCTTGTGTGCTCCCTATGGAAGAGTTGGAATAAAGTCAAGTGCTTCATAAGAATAAGTGAATATGGGAAGTGGGCAACGAGTATCAGACAAAATGACTCTATCTTGTTTTCAATCCATGGCATTCGGATTGTGGAATCTTGGAACATTCGAAATGCCAAGAGGCTATGGAACAAAGGCTTCAAAAAATGGAAACATCTTTAGAAACAAGACAACAATCAGTGGATCAACTTCACACATATTGACCCTAGCAAACATTACCAATGAAGACTGATCTAAAGTTCATCTTCTCATGGGGCACGACAGGCCGAGCCTACTTACTCTTAGATGGCACAATGGTAATTGCCTAACAAAAACCTCGAATATCAAAGAAACCATTGATTATCAAGTTAACCTCAACAAGAAGTGTTGTCTGTAGTGGACGCGGCTGAGGTGGGACATGAAGTTCATGGCTATTTGGCACTCTCTCATAGAAATCAAAAAGGCTGTCCTCTTATGGCCAATTCTTCATCATGGAATCTAGACCAACCTAAAGGCTAGCAAAATCTCTAGGTTGCCTCCCTAGTGCAAGCATTGCTATCAGTTCATTGAAGATGTTTCTCACGTCTTCTTTACCTGTCCCAAATCCAATAGGCTCTGGCAGATTGTCGGAAAGAAAGCTAGACTTCAGAAACATATGAGTTGGAAACAAGCGTTGTTGGGAGAAGCTATCGGTTGCTCCGCGACTCTCTGGAATGCCATCAGAGGGGAGGTCCTATGGAAGATCTGGCGAGAAAGATGTGCTTATAACTTTGGCGAATTCCCCAAAGAGTGGTTGATTGAGAAATCTCTCTACCTCCTCGGCAAAAGAATCGCTAATTGTAAGAACCCTCCCCCTTCAGACATCATCAAGTGCTCCTTCTGATCAACAACAAGCTTAAAGGATTTTGGGGGATCTCGTGGGCACTAGTTCCCTTCACTTGTACTTTTCTTTTCTTTTAATTAATACAAGTCCTGGAGAAAAGGCCAAGGCAGAACTTCCTTGATTTGACAAAAAAAAAAACTATAAGTAAGCCCATCTATCATAAGTCGCAATAAATTGCATCATAGGATAATAATAGGTGAACGAATTATACTCACTCATATGAAAGGTTGGAACCAAATCAAACCATTTACTTCCATGCATAATGACCGGAAATGGGTTGCTGATACAGGACAACATGACTCTAATTCGTTCCCTATTTAAGGTATCTTGATAGGAGGGAACATGAACTTATAGAGATCCAAGAGAATCGAGTACAAAGGTTTTTGCTTGTAGAATCATACAAGGGATTATATCAAAGTTGAAGACATTGATCTCAATTGGACAGTGTAATTTTACGATTTTATGCCCTTTAAGGCACATAATTAATGCTTTGGATGCTTCGAAGACTTGTATGATTCTAGATTAGGATCTTCCTCACTTAAAGGATCTCAAGTGGCACAAGAATGGTAATAAAACGGACGACATTTTCAGAACCAAAATAAATTTGGACTCTCCTCAATCCTTAAATATGAAGTGGTGCCTGAATTGGATCTTGATATATGGGAATCCAATTTCAACAATGTGTGGTGTATGTTTATTGAGAACAAGAGGTCCTCATGTGGGAAATTCTTCACCACTCCATATGGACCGATGTCAGAGCTAGTAAACTTTGCAATGCCCGCTCATTGTGCATGAGATGTTCTAGGAAAGGGTTAACTCAATTTTTCCTTTCCTATCTAAGAAAGACTCTGATCTAATGGCACCTCAACAAGATCCTCTTGTTTGATCATGTAGTCATCTGGAAGCATGTTTTGCTCTAGGAAGTGATGAGATGCTCTTCTGCTTTGTAGAATGGTGTTAAGAGTGAAGCATTGTAGAGAATCTGGAAGGAATAATGTGGACCCAACTTTGAGAAGCCTTCTTCATAGTGATCAATTGAGAAATCCTTTATTTGTTTAGGTGGAAGTATCTACGATTGTATAACAGAGCCCCTCGCCTTTACAAACGAAAATACGTTCATCCAAAAAAAAAAAAAAGCTAAAACAAGTGGATTTGTCACAAAGGGATAAAAAGATTATTAATCTTCGTTCTAACTCTCTCTCACATGCTTCCACCTCCATCTTGTTTATAGTTTAACGCGCTTATGTTTAATAAACCACAAAATGAGTTGTTCCCTAAAACTTACTCTTGCATCAGCTTTGTTTTCAATATAAAAATGAAGAAAATGAATTGATACTATTTTCTAGCATGCTCATGTATTGCCAAAAATATAGTACAGAGAAAAAAAATGATCGTGTATATTTCTAGAAGGATAAAACATATGGGGAGCCAAAATCAGTCATATGCCGAGGAATGTGAGGACAAGCGCTGATGTATTCGGATTTTGTTTTGGGAGACAAGACAATATGTCGGATAGTGCGAAACAAGACATTTAATCTCTCTCTCTCTCTCTCTCTCTCTCTCTCTCTCTCTCTCTCTCTCTCTCTCTCCATGCCTCTCAGGACAGAAGAGAAAAACGGCGTACCATTTGTCACTTTCTCGGAAGCACAAGTATTAGAAAACTATTGATTGTGTCCAGAACACTACCCAACCATCGCATTTGTAGACAAAGAGATATTGAAAAGAGAGAAGAAAGAGACATACATGGTTATTGTTGAGACATGCAATTCTGGGTATAAATTTGTATCCTTTGGCGAAAACAATGATGTGAGTTCCATTATATCAATGTAGATATGACTCATTCAAGATTGGAGGCGATGAACTGATGAAAATACTTATGAGGATCTCTTCTTTTCCTTGTTGTTTCTCTACCACCCATTCTAGTGGTAGCGGTAAGTTTACCATCTAAAATGGATTTCAAGAGGAATGGAAGTTTTAATGCTACTAAGACATAGTTTCAAACTTAACGTCTGAATATCCGTAGAATCAAGTGAAGGATCTAAGAATAAACAAAGGAACGTGCGATGGTGCGAATGGAAACATAAGGACTTGGGGAAATTTCTTATATATTTACTCTCAATCATTGGGATTTATAAAGCAAAAGATATTCATAACTTTTCTTTGTATTGCTTCCACTTTATACTTGAAGCATTCTTCCGAATTGTGACTCTTGAAAAAGGTAACGAAAGTAAGCAATTTCAAAGGTAAGATAAGAAAAAGGTAACCGAAATCTCTTTATTTTAAGTATGGAATGTTCAATCAATGTACTTGTATGAGTAATGCCATCTTTCATTAGCCACGATAAATCGCATCATAGGATAATAATAGGTGAACGAATTATATTTACTTCATATGGGTTGGATGACTAGAAATGGGTTGCTAACACAAGACAACATCACTCTATTTGGTTTCCTTTTTGAGGTATCTTGAGAGTAGAGAACATGAACTTGTAGAGAGCCAAGAGATCGAGAACAAAGGTTTTCACATGTAGAATCCCCTCAAGAACAATGATAGAAGGGCTTGTATCAAACTTGAAGACATGGACCCCAATTGGAGAGTGTACTTTGAAGCTTCGGTGCCCTCTAAGGCACATAATTAATTCTTGGGATGCTTCCAAGACTTGTATGATTCTAGTTTAGGATCTTCCTCACTTCAAGAATCTCAAGTGGCACAACAGTGGTAGTACAATGGAGGACATTTTGAAAACCAAAATAAATTTGGACTCTCATCGATCCTTAAACAAGAAGTGGTGCCCGAATTGGATCTTGATAGATGGGAATCCAAGTTCAACGGTGTGTAGCACATTCTTATCGAGAACAAGAGGTCCTCATGTGGAAAACTCTCCACCACTGCATATGGATACATGTCGATGCTAGTAAACTTTGCAACGCCCCCTCATGGTGCAAGAGATGTTGTAGGGAAGTCCTAAGTCAAATTTTCCTTTCCTATCTAAGAAAGGGTGTGATCTGATGGCACCTCCAAAAGATCCTCTTGATTGGTCACGTATTCAAATGGAAGCATGTTTTGCTCTAGGAAGTGATGAGATGCTCTTCTTCTATCTATAATGCTTTTAGGAGTGAAGCACTGTAGAGAATATGGAAGGAAAATTTACACCCAACTTCATAGTGATCAATTGAGACCCTCTCGACTTTAGGAATGACAATGTGTTCATCCAAAAACAAAAAGCAAGCTACAAAACGAGTGGATATCTTACGAAAGGGATATAAAGGCTATTAATCTTCTTTGTAACTCTCTCTCTCTCACATGCTTCTATCTTCATCTTGTTTATAGTTTAACGCTCTTTTGTTTAATGAAACACAAATGAGATGTTTCCTGAAACTTACTCTTGCATAAGTTTTGTTCTCAATATGAAAATCAAGTTTTGTTTTCAATATGAAAATCAAGAAAATGAATTCATACTATTTTCTAGCATGCTAATGTATTGCCAAAACTATAGGAACGATAAAAAAGTACGTGTATATTTCTAGAAGGATAAAACATATGGGGAGCCAAAATGAGTCATATGCCGGGAATGTGAGAACAAGCGCTGAAGTATTGGGATTTTGTGAGACAAAACATTATGCCGGATGGTGGGAAACAAGGCATTTATTACCAATTCGGGGTACGCAATCGTACGTTCCAACTTGCACGGCGATGCAAAAGAAGAGAGACACAATGGCTATGAGATGAGGTCGTAAAAATAAAGGGATTAATGTCTTGTGCTCCTCATTGGTCATAGAAAAGGAAAAGCCGGATATTGTTTTCCCTTGTGCTCCTCCCCCATCGCCCTATTGGTCTCTACCTCGCTCCCTCTGGATATGTCTACGTAAGCTTAAAAGAATGTAGACGTTGAGATTGATGTGTCATTTTGTGGATATGACCCACCCTCTCAAAACCAGTGAGAATATAGAAGTTGAGATTGATAAGTCTGTCATTTTGTGGGCCAAATTCTCTCTCTCTCTCTCTCTCTCTCTCTCAAATCCCTTGGGGGGCGGGATTTCTTACAATTAACGATCCTTTTTCCAAGGAGGAATAGCGATCTCTCAACTAGCCACTCTTTGGGGCCATCACCAAAGTTAAAAGCACATCTTTCCTGCCATATTTTCCATAGGACCTCCCCTCTGATGGCATTCTAGAGAGCCGCAGAGCAGCCGATCGCTTCTCCCAGCAGAGCTTGCTTCCAACTGATATGTTTCTGAAGACTTATTTTCTTTTCGACAATCTGCCAGAGCCTGTTGGAGTTGGGACAGGTAAAGAAGATGTGAGAAACATCTTCAATAGACCAGTAGCAGTGACTGCACCAAGGAGGTATCCGACAAAATTTGCTAGCCTTAAGGTTGGTATAGATTCCATGATCAAGAATTTACCATAAAAGGGTAAACTTTTTGATTTCTATGAGGGGGTGCTAGATAGCCATGAACTTCATGTCCCACCAAAGCCACGTCCACGACATGCACCAATTCATGTTGAGGTTAACCTAATAATCAATGGTTTATTTGATGTTTAGGATTTTTGATAGGCAACTACCATTGTGCCATTTGAGATCAAGCGTGCTCGGCATGTCATGCCCCATGAGAAGGCGTACTTTATAGTGGTCACATGCGAGACGTCTGCTTTGCAAAGTGTTCCATTCTTCATATGAAATCTTGAGGCTAGGGTCAATATCCTCAAAGTTGATCCACTGGTTGGTGTCTTGATTCTAGATATCTTTCCATTTTTTGAAGCCTTTGTTCCATAGCCTCTTGGCATTTCAAATGTTCCAAGATTCCATGCTCTGGATGCCATGAATCGGAAACCAAATAGAGTCATTTTGTCTGATAGTGGCCACCCCCTTCCAATCTTCATTTATTCTTGTAAAGCTTTTGACTTTATTCCAACTGTTCCATAGGGAGCACACAAGATTCGAACCTTTCAGAAAGACAAGGATCGAGGAAAACAAGAGGGTCAAAATGTCAAGATTCTTCTAATTTGGGAATCCCATGAGAGCCAAGTCATTCTTGTTTCTAAAGATCAACTTGGCCCATGAGGCCTCCCCATTGCACCAAGCCTTAATCATCCATTTTTCTGCAAGTTTGTTAGCCATGCACCCAATGTCGAGAATGCCAAGGCCCTCACTATTTCTTTGGGTGGTGTAGATGGACCACTTGGTTTTAGGCACCCCCCTCCTATTGCGGTCGCCCATCCTAAGGAAGTTTCTGCAATTACTATCCACTTTGGAGAGATCATGCTCTTTCAGTCTCCAACAATAAAGGAAGTAAATGGTCGATGATATGAGGAACATGTTGATAACCATAACACAACCAACGAGATTGATTAGCATACCCCTCTAATAATTTAGCTTGTTTTCGAGTCTGGCTAGCACCTAGTTCCACCGTTGCTCCATCGAGATACTAAACCCCAAGGGAATCCCAAGAAGTCAGAAAATTTGGCCTTGTGGAATGATTTCATAGCCATGATCAATGAGAAGGTCAGGCTAGGTCTCGAGAATAGTTCTGAAGATAGTCTTAGAGTGGTTGATTTTGGATCGAGAGGCTTCACAAAAAGTATCCAAGCACCTCTAGAACGTCTCTAGGCTGGTACTATCATTGTGGACAAACGCATTCATATCATAGACAAAAAGTCTCATGGTGATATGGCCGTGGTCATGAGGCAAACATAGGCCTTTGATATAACCTGCTTCCACCTGTTGTTCCACCAGTCAACGATGCCCTAGATGAAGTGGCAACCTGCTCTGATACCAATTGTTGGAGTTCAAGGTTTGCGGATGCATGTGAGCAGCACAAGGAAGAAGAAGAATCTTGGAGCACAACACACAATACTAAATGTATTACCACTAGAATGTACAAAGATAAGTAACCCATTAGGGTAGTAGGCATATATACAAGCCAAGGGGAAAAAACCTCTTAAAGAGGGAAAAAGTGCCCCGGCGGTCCTAGAGTGTTCACACACATCACTACCTAAATATATCTGCACTTTGGAGGTCAATAAACTCCAACATGTAACTCCTCCATCCTCTATGATAGTAACGGGTTTTTATGTTCTAGTTTCCTCCAGGCAGTGATAATAGAATGATGAATCTAGGTAGGAATAGAGAACATGAGCCAACCTTAGACCCAAAGTCCCCAATATTGACTAGAAGCTCTTGGAAAGAAATGTAGACAAGATCTCTCAACCTTACACCATTTTTGAAGATGGCAACAAACATTTTTCTAAGAAATGCACCCTGTAGAAAAAGATTTAGTTGCCCGAAATAGGAAACGGAAGAGGATATTGGGTTCTTGGAAGAAATGACTCTTGTTGCTCCCTTTGAAGGACCTAGGACTCCTCTGGGGTTCTTGCGTAGCTGGGATAGAAATGTGTTCGGACCTCTTGATGCCCCCTCTCTCTACCCCCCTTAGGACTCAATATCAATCTAACCGGTACTTCTTCTTCTTCTCTAATACCACAAAGTTGATACGATGATAAAATAGCTGAGTTTCACTATCACAGACACACCATTAGAATTTTATTTTAAATGGTACCTAGAGTCAACCCGCTAATAGATAATCCCAAAAAACTCCCTATTTAGGTGGAGTTCCAGAATCTTCCTCTCTTTTCGACTAATTGCATCCTGGGGACTCCTATAATGCTTGGGATGCTCCTCAACCTGAAATAAACACCAATGAGAAACCCCCATTGAACCTAGAATTTCTCATAGAAATAGATCTAGAAAATACACTAGACATGGAGATCTAGCTCACGGATGAGAGAGTTAGTGTGCACCATGTCCAATAGGTGATTTTCAAAAACCTCCCAAACTCTTAAATTATCTTGCATAAGAAGGGACACTATAAAAAGGATTGCCCTTTTAGGAAACAAAGGAAGAAAGACACTTAGCCCACTAAACAAGTGGATGAAGAAGGATTCGATGGGGTTCAACCCCATAAGAAATAAGAACTCTAAGAAACGAAGCCAGACCCATTCTCCATTATCACGAACTTTCTAGACTAGAATCATTTTAATGCACTTAATAGGGAAGGAAGAACCAATGAAGAGATAGTGGAAACCATGCAATTAAAGACATAACAGGGAAGTATACATGCAAGAAAAAACAATGGAAAACAATTTCCAAGTTGCAGACTACACAGAAAGTACATTCTATGAATATACTATAATGGGTTGTAGACAAGAGGAAAGGTAGGATGCAAAATGACCTGAACAACTGACTTGAGGGGATCGAAACGAAAAGGAAAGCATCAATAAACTCCCCCCATCCTAATGCTATTTGAGATCTTATCATATACGTGTAAAGGATTTCCTAAAGCTACCAAAGTTCACTCAATTCAAAAAAAAAAATCAAAGAAAGGAATATGTTGGCGCACATCATATGCGTTCATGAGATTAAGGCTCAGGGATAAAACCTTGCCTGGGATCAAAGATGCCTTGGTCAAGATCTTGTCTAGTTTGATCATCAACCATGCACAAGGTTGTGAGGCACATGCATCGATTTAACCCGATATTTGGTCAAACTTATTTCACCACAAAATATGGACATTAGCAATTGATGCATGGCACTCCATTTGGGAACGCCATTCAACTTCTAGATATTTTCCATATATGCCCAAAATTCGGCAATTGGAAGAGTCCAATGTTGGAGATCCTTTGGTACTCTCTCCCCTTGATTCATCGAAAGGAGAAGAGCGAATGGAATCAAGTTCAATACTCCCTTCATCTCAAATATATATGTCCAAGGTATGGAATTTACTTGTAGGAACAATCAAAAGGGGGAATTTTTCCATGCAGCCTAGCTGGATCGTATCCATTGGTCTGTGGAGGTAGGAAAAATCGTTGAAAGACCTATATATGTACATGCTAATTACCTTGCTAGCCAAAAATAGTACGAGATCATCAAGAAGTCTCACGACTTATTCATAAATGCGAAGTGAGGCATAAAAGAGCACAAGAAGAGAAGCATTTAGATGCTTTGAATGAGATAGGTACGACATCATCAAGAAGTCTCACAACTTATTCATAAATGCGAGGTGAGACATAAAATAGCACAAGAAGAGAAGCATTTAGATGCTTATAATGAGATAACTTGGAGAAGCTTGCAGGAGGTAGAAAGGTGAGTTGCCAATTGATGACGTTTAGTCCAGCCAACCAGCATGCGACAAGCCCTTGAGCTTTTTGAGAGTGAAATAGACCTTATAGGCTTGCGATTATTGCCATTAAATCCAATTTGTACTTTGGATCATCAATAAGAAAGAGTTGATACAAAAAAGATAAGTTTGCACTTTGAGAAGCTTTCAAAACATGTTATCTTTCAATGAAATACTCGACTTAAAATGTTCAGAGTAGATAGCATGATTACAATTGGAAAAAATTCCTTTTGGAGGAACCTTATACATAGGGTTGAGTGTTTAAAATGCTCAAGAGAAGAATTTAACCTCAACGTATGAGCTTACAAAAAGCTAAGAACATTTTGGTGCTACCCTCCATTTTTAAGGGTTGTGTAGAGATAGACACCGGGACAATAAAATGAAGATTTCTCCAAAGATATTAAACCATATGCTCTAGCAAATTGTAGGCATAAACTAGACAATGCTACATTTTCCAATACATGCTCATTTATCCAACTTGGAGCTCCCTCTCTCTCTCTCTCTCTCTCTCTCTCTATATATATATATATATATATATATATATATATATATATATATATATATATATATAAAGAAAGAGAGAGAGAGAGAGTATCAGCCTCTCTGTAAGTTTACTATTGCTGAAAGAGAAGGTGCAAAGAAATGAAGGAACACCAAAATGAGGACCAAAGTGTATGTATTTTAGTCAATGTAATGTACAAGTGATTGGATGTCTTTATATAGACCCATGAAGCCCTTCACAATTTTAGAAGTAGTTTTCAAGCTCAAATTAAAGTGCGATAGTTTCAAATTAAAGTGCGACAGTTTCTTGGAATGAAGAAAATCAATCTCCTATGATCTAGGAAAAGTAAAATCATGTTTGATGAATTGATTGATTGATGAATCATCAAGTTCAACTACCTTGAATTCTTGGAATTTGAGCTCTTCTTCTACAAGTGTAAAACTCTAGGCCTTTTCATTTGGCAAATGATCATAAAATATCATTAAAGAAAATACAATAAATGTGCATAAATAAAGAACACTTTAATGGATGTTTCAAATAATCCAAAGATGATGTAGAGATATTCCTCCTCAAGCATAGTGTAAGCTTGATGTTCGAATACATCCCCCTCAAGTTAAATTATTCTTGATTCTTTTCTCTCTGATAGGTTGAGTACTTGCCATAGATTTGAATCTCCAAAACTTTATCCCATCAAGTGCCTTTGTCATCATCTCCACTATTTGCTTCTCAATCAAAAAGAGTGGTTCCCTCGTGGGTTGATTGTTAGCAAGTGCCAGTTCCTATCAGCTAGTCATATCCTGTTAGTTTTTGAGAATGAGGATATGGGATTCCAAACTCTCAGTGTCAGAAACTGGCAACTTGGGCAGGCGACCCTATGTTTGTTCAGATGGTCCCCCGATTTCATTCCCGAAAAATCGAAATCTCTTTGCTACCACCTCATCTCACTAACCTCGCATACTTCTTGTATAACTTTGTGTGGGACATCATTTCTTCAATCGGCAAGCCCTTTGCATCGCGGGAGGATGTTGGTGGTTTCATTTATGAAGGTGCAAGGCGCTCTTTGAATGCTTGATGGCACCCTCAAATCTGCATCGAGGCTGACCTCAGTATGTTGCTTCCTTCAAAGATAAAGGTGGACTTGGGTGAAGGGGAGGTCTCGGAACAAGAGGTTAATTACAAAAATCTACCTAATGCATCTTTTTGTTGTGGCCAACAAGGCCACATGCTCAATGAGTGTCGATCGAGAAAGAAAAGCAAAAAAATACAAGAAGCACCAAAAAAAGCTCAAGAAAACAATGGGACCCTGAATCCACTAGTGATTGAAGACGTAATTAAGGGCTCCCAAAACCCAGAAACCAACTCAGATGGGTTTAGGGAAGTTAGAAGAAGAAGGAAAAGAAGTCCCAAGGTGATTTCTCAGAGAAATTATTCTCCGGACGCCCCCCTAAACAACTTGTATTGCAATCTGGAAAAGGAGATTAATGAGGTTGATTACCCAGATAGGAACCAATTTGAGGAGTACAGCAGCGACAAAGCCTTAGAGTTCCCTAACAACAAAGAATCCAATCAGGAGGGCTACAGTACAAGCAAAGAAGATGGCTTTACCACTAGTAACGAAGACAACATGGATAGTGAAAGTTCCATCATCGGATCGACTACTCTGGATACAGTCACATGTTCCTTTCAACTAGAGACCTCCCGCAAGAGAAAACAATGTACTGGGCTACCCTGGAAAAACAAGCTACTAAGTCGAGATCCCCTCCCAGCAAAGAACAAAGACTAATCCAAGAGGAGAAAGGATAAGCCCCCCTCCTACAAAGAGGGTAAATTACGACAATGATCATCATCTCATTAAATGTTAGGGGGCTATCTGACCCCCCAAGAGCGACCATCATTGGTCAATGGCTTTGTAACATTAGCCTTAACCCTGAATTCATTTGTATTCAAGAGACTAAAAGTGATGGAGCAGACCTCCAGAAACGCCTTAGATAGGTCTCCCCGACCCATGTCTAGATCTCGATGTCGCACCACAGGGGACTGTTGGGACGGTAATAGGTATAAACCAATTCTAGTTTGAAAAGATTGAGAACTCTATTGAAGATCAAAGCCATCATTGGATTTCTTCTTCCTTTGGTGCCCCCTTTCCATTTAGGTTAGTTTCTATGTATGCCCTAAATAGAGAGTTGGAGAGACTGGACACTTGGACCTCCTTGGACTTGCTCCCTTACAACATTCTTATTTGTGATGACTTCAACATGGTGGAGGATCCTGCAGATAGATGGAACAATAAGGGTCAAACAATAAGGGTCAGGTCGTCGACACTCGTGAGAAAGAAACTTGGGACAAAACCAAACTTCACTTGGATCTAGTCGAATTCAAAGATTCGAAATGCTTTTCGTGGTCAAATCTCCAAGCTGGTGAGGACTTGAGGAAAGCTAGACTAGATAGAAGCTACATTGCTCAGAACATTATTCATCAGTGGGCCTCCCTTCCCTCTTGCAATGCACTGACCTTGCCATCTCTGATCAATACCCGATCATTATCGCTATTCAACCTCTCACCATAATCTATAAGCCTCCTTGGTTTCACAATTGCACGACTTCCTTCTCTATCCCCTCCGTCCATCAAGAAATTGTTGAAGTGTGGAAGGAGGCTTTCGCCTCTTGCTAGTCCCCAGCATGCGGTTGAAAAGTCAGGACACATCATGATAAGAACTAGGAAGATGTTCGAGACTGTTCGGTGGGCATGTAGAGAAGCTCTATACCATAGACTCTATAGACTTGAGGAGGAAGTTAACAAAGGGAAAGCTCAATCCAAGAAGGGTCTACAAAAAGTCAGGGTGCTGCTGAGATACAAGGAAGAAATACAAAGGAAAAATTTGCAAATATTCTTTAAGGATTGGTGGGCTGGCAAAGTCGACAAACCCACCAAAGAGATGTGCCACATTCTTAAAAGGAAACAAAATGGAGAATCGATCCCCCTATTACTAGAATCAAATGGTAATGTTTGCAATACAGAAGAAGAAAATTTCAAAATTATTGAAGAGCACTTTACGAGACTCCTCGGGATCTCGAGCCTCCTCTCCCACCATAGATGGGACAGCATGGTAGCCATATCTAGAATATACTCTCATAGGATCTCAAACAACATTCGTTCCTTGCTTGATGCCCCTATCTCGGAAGAATAAATCATTGAAGTCATTGATGCCCTCCCTAGTGGTAAAAGCCTGGGGCCGGACGGGTTCACTAATGAGTTCTTTAAGTCCTTCAAGTTGGTGGTTGCCACCCCTCTTCATCTTGTCTGGCAAGAGATGCTCGAGTCTGGCACGCTTTTGACTAGTCTCAACAATGGCATCATCAAGCTAATACCCAAAAGCGGGAAAAGAACAAAATTGAGAATTGGTGTCCGATTACAATGCTACAAACGAGATATAACATCATTGCCAAAGTCATTTCCAACAGAATCTCTCACCATCTGAGAGCGTGGTTAAGCGAGGACCAAAAAAGATTCATCAAAGGCAGGTCAATATTGGAAGCCATTATAGATATTTGGGAGGGTCACGACTTCACAAATGAGTGAAGACAGGATTTGGTTTTCCTCAAGATCGGGTTTGACAAAGCTTACGACAAGTTGGAATGGGACTATATTCTCTAGTCACCTAAAGATCTCGGTAGTCAAAAATTGACCAAGATGATCTCGACCCTTCTAGGAAATGCATTGATGCAAATTAATGTTAATGGACAACTTATGAAGGTGACCAAACTAAGAAGATTGATTAGAAAAAGGGTTCCCATTGTCTCCCCTTCTCTTTGCCATTACCACGAAAGGGCTTCGCCAGTTGGTGGAACAACACGTAGAAGTAGGTAACATCAAAGTCCTCTGATTGCCTCGTGACCACGACCAGATCACCATGAGACTTTTGCCGATTATATGAACGCATTTGTCCACAACGATCATACCAGCCTGAGGACATTTTGGAGGTGCTTGGATACTTTCCATGAAGCCCCTCAATCCAAAATCAACCACTCAAAGCCCGCTTTCAGAGCTATTGTTGGGATCGAGCCTGACCTTCTCTTTGATCATGGTTGTGAAAACATTCCTCAGGTCCGAATCTTTGGACTCCTTGGGATCCCCATGGGCTTTGGTATCTCGATGGAGTAGCGGTGGAACTGGGTCCTTGCCAGACTCGAAAGCAAGTTAAACTATTATAGACTATGCATATCAATCTCGTTGGTCACGCAATGCATATCAACATGTTCCTCATTTTGTCGACCATTTACTTCCTCTCCTATTGGCCGTCGAAAGAGAAAGAGTTGTCCAAATTGGAAAGTATTTGCAGAAACTTCTATTGGATGGGGAGCACAACAAGAGGCGGGTGCCTAAAATCAATTGGTCCATCTACAACAGCCACAGAGATAGTGGGGACCTGGGCATTCTGGACATCGAGTGCATGGCTAATAAACTAGCGGCAAAATGGATTATTAAGGCATGGTGCAAGAGGGAGGCCTCATGAGCGAAGTTGATCTTCAAAAACAAGAATGCTTTGACTCTCGTGGGATTCCCGAATCCGAAGAAACTTGACATTCTGACCCTTTTGTTTTCCTTGATCTTGGTTTCCTTGAAAGGCTCGAGTCTTGTGTGCTCTCTATGGAAGAGTTGGAATAAAGTCAAGTGCTTCATAAGAATAAGTAAATATGGGAAGGAACAGCCAGTATCAGACAAAATGACTCTATCTTGTTTCCAATCCATGGCATCCGGATTGTGGAATCTTGGAACATTTGAAATGCCAAGAGGCTATGGAACAAAGGCTTCAAAAAATGGAAACATCTCTAGAAACAAGACAACAACCAGTGGATCAACTTCACACATATTGACCCTAGCAAAAATTACCAATGAAGACCAATCTAAAGTTCATCTGGTGAGAAAGATGTGCTTATAACTTTGGCGACTCCCCCAAAGAGTGGTTGATTGAGAAATCGCTCTCCCTCCTCGGCAAAAGAATCGCTAATTGTAAGACCCCCCCCCCCTTCAGACATCATCAAGTGCTCCTTCTGATCAATAACAAGCTTAAAGGATTTTGGGGGATCCTGTGGGCACTAGTCCCCTTCAGTTGTACTTTTCTTTTCTTTTAATTTATACAAGTTCGGGAGAAAAGGCCAAGGCAGAACTTCCTTGATTTGACAAAAAAAAACTATAAGTAAGCCCATCTTTCATAAGTCGGAATAAATTGCATCATAGGATAATAATAGGTGAACGAATTATACTCACTCATATGAAAGGTTTGAACCAAATCAAACCATTTACTTCCATGCATAATGACTGGAATTGGGTTGTTTTTTTGTTAATATAAAGGAAGTTCGGCAATAGCCTACTCTCCCGGACTTGAATTAAATAAAGAAAAGTACAAGAGAAGGGGACTAGTGCCCACGGGACCCCCCAAATCCCACAAAGCAGGGGAAGCTTTTACAGAGCTTAGATGGCATTACAAAGAAGGTTAATTACCCTCTCATCACCCTCATGTGGGGCCCACTTGGGTTTAAGCTTGTTATCGATCAAAAGGAGTACTTGATGATGCCTAAAGGGGGGGGATTTTTTACAGTTGACAATCCTTTTGCCAAGGAGGAACAGCGATTTCTCAATTGACCACTCCTTGGGGGAGTCACCGAAGTTGAAAGCACATCTTTCCCGCCAGATTTTCCATAGTACCTCCCCTCTGATGGCGTTCCAGAGAGTCGCGGAGCAGCCGATCGCTTCTCCCAGCAGGGCTTGCTGCCAACTGAGACGTTTTTGAAGTCTAATTCTCTTTCCAACCACCTGCCAGAGTCTGTTGGAGTTGGGGCAGGTAAAGAAGATGTGTGAAACATCTTCGATAGACCGGTGGCAGCGTTTGCACCAGGGAGGGATCCCACAAATTTTGCTAGCCTTAAGGTTGGTCCAGATTCCATGATGAAGAATTTGCCATAAGAGGACAGACTTTTTGATTTCTATGAGGGGGTGCCAGATAGCCATGAACTTCATGTCCCACCGAAGCCGCGTCCATGACAGGCACCACTTTTTGTTGAGGTTAACCTGATAGTCGATCGTTTCTTTGATGTTCGGGATTTTTGATAGGCTATTCCCATTGTGCCATTTGAGACCTAGCGAGCTCGACATGTCGTGTCCCATGAGAAGGCGAACTTTATGTCGGTCCCAGGCGAGGCATCTGCTTTGCAAAGTGTTCCATTCTTCATGCGAAATGTTGATGCTAGGATCAATATCCTCAAAGTTGATCCAGCGGTTGGTGTCTTGTTTCCAGAGATGTTTCCATTTTTTGAAGCCTTTGTTCCATAGCTTCTTAGCATTTTGAATGTTCCAAGATTCCACACTCCGGATGCCATGGATTGGAAACCAGATAGAGTCGTTTTGTCTGATACCAGCAGCCCACTTCCAGTCTTCACTTATTCTTGTGAAGCTTTTGACTTTATTCCAACTCTTCCAGAGGGAGCACACCAGATTAGAGCCTTTCGGGAAGACGGGGATCAGGGAAAACAGCAAGGTCAAGATGTCAAGATTCTTCCAATTTGGGAAACCCATGAGCGCCAGCTCATGCTTGTTTCTGAAGATCAGCTTGGCCCACGAGGCCTCCCCGTTGCAGCAAGCCTTAATCATCCATTTGGCCGACAGTTTGTTAGCCATGCACCCAATGTCCAAGATACCAAGTCCCCCACTATCTCTATGGCTGGTGCAGATGGACCATTTGATTTTAGGCACCCCCCTCCTATTGTGGTCGCCCGTCCAAAGGAAGTTTCTACAAATACTATCCAGTTTGGACAGATCATGCTCTTTCGGTCTCCAACAAGAAAGGAAATAAATGGTAGATGATAAGAGGAACGTGTTGATAACCATAGCGCGACCAGCAAGATTGATTTGCATACCTCTCCAATAGTTAAGCTTGTTTTCGAGTTTGGCAAGCACCCAGTTCCACCGCTGTTCCATAGAGACGCCGAACCCCAAGGGAATCCCAAGAAGCCGAAAAATTTGGCCCTGCGGAATGATTTGACAGCCTTGATCAATGAGAAGGCCGGGCTGAGGCCCACCAATAGCTCGAAAGGCGGTCTTAGAGTGGTTGATTATGGAACCAGAGGCTTCACAAAAAGTAGCAAGACACTTCCAAAACGTCTCAAGGCTGGTACTATCATTGTGCACAAAAGCGTTCATATCATCGGCAAAAAGTCTCATGGTGATCTGACTGTGGTCATGCGGCAAACGAAGGCCTTTAATGTTACCAGCTTCCACCTGATGCTCCACCAGCCTGCTAAGCCCTTCCGTGGCAATGGCAAAGAGAAGGGGAGCCAATGGGCACCCTTGTCTGATAGATCTTCTAAGTTTGATCACCTTTGAAAGATTTCCATTAATGTTAATTTGGGTCGATGCGTTTCCGAGAAGGGTCGCGATCATCTTGGTGAATTTCTGACTACAACCAAGATCTTGTAGCGACTGTAGAATATAGTCCCATTCTAGCCTGTCGTAGGCTTTGTCAAAGTCGATCTTGAGGAAAACTACGTCTTGTTTAGACTCATTTGCAAATTCAAGACCTTCCCAGATATCTATGATGGTTTCCAAAATTGACCTGCCTTTGATGAAACCTTTTTGGTCCTCGCTTAGCCACGCTCTCAAGTGGCAAGAGATTCTGTTGGCAATGACTTTGGCGATGATCTTGTATCCTGTTTGGAGCATTGTAATGGGACGCCAGTTCTCTATTCTGTTCTTTTCCCCTTTTTTGTGAACTAACTTGATAATGCCATTGTTGAGACAAGAAGGAAGCGCGCCGAACTTGAGTGCCTCTTGCCAAACCAAACGAAGAGGGGTGGCAACCACCAACTTGAAGGATTTAAAGAACTGGAATTGGGTTGTTGATACAGGACAACATGACTCTAATTAGTTCCCTATTTAAGGTATCTTGATAGGAGAGAACATGAACATATAGAGATTCAAGAGAATCGAGTACAAAGGTTTTTGCTTGTAGAATCCCCTCTAGGACAATCATACAAGGGATTATATCAAAGTTGAAGACATTGATCTCAATTGGACAGTGTAATTTTACGATTTTATGCCCTTTACGATTTTATGCCCTTTAAGGCACATAATTAATGATTTGGATGCTTCGAAGACTTGTATGATTCTAGTTTAGATCCTCCTCACTTAAAGGATCTCAAGTGGCACAAGAATGGTAATAAAACGGACGACATTTTCAGAACCAAAATAAATTTGGACTCTCCATAATCCTTAAATATGAAGTGGTGACTCAATTGGATCTTGATATATGGGAATCCAATTTCAACAATGTGTGGTGCATGTTTATTGAGAACAAGAGGTCCTCATGTGGGAAATTCTTCACCACTGCATATGGACCGATGTCAGAGCTAGTAAACTTTGCAATGCCCGCTCATGGTGCATGAGATGTTGTAGGAAAGGGTTAAGTCAATTTTTCCTTTCCTATCTAAGAAAGACTCTGATCTAATGGCACCTCAACAAGAGCCTCTTGTTTGATCATGTAGTCATCTGGAAGCATGTTTTGCTCTAGGAAGTGATGAGATGCTCTTCTGCTTTGTAGAATGGTGTTAAGAGTGAAGCATTGTAGAGAATCTGGAAGGAATAATGTGGACCCAACTTTAGGAAGCCTTCTTCATAGTGATGAATTGAGAAATCCCTTATTCGTTTAGGTGGAAGTATCTACGATTGTATAAGAGAGCCCCTCGCCTTCACGAACGATAATATGTTCATCCAAAAAAAAAGCTAAAAAACAAGTGGATCTGTCACAAAACGGATAAAAAGTGGATCTGTCACAAAAGTGGATCTTATGAGGATCTCTTCTTTTCCTTGTTGTTTCTCTACCACCCATTCTAGTGGTAGCGGTAAGTTTACCATCTAAAATGGATTTCAAGAGGAATGGAAGTTTTAATGCTACTAAGACATAGTTTCAAACTTAACTCTGAATATCCATAGAATCAAGTGAAGGATCTAAGAACAAACAAAGGAACGTGCGATGGTGCGAATGGAAACATAAGGACTTGGGGAAATTTCTTATATATTTACTCTCAATCATTGGGATTTATAAAGCAAAAGATATTCGTAACTTTTCTTTGTATAGCTTCCACTTTATACTTGAAGCATTCTTCCGAATTGTGACTCTTGAAAAAGGTAACGAATGTAAGCAATTTCAAAGGTAAGATAAGAAAAAGGTAACCGAAATCTCTTTATTTTAAGTATGGAATGTTCAATCAATGTACTTGTATGAGTAATGCATGTTTTGCTCTAGGAAGTGATGAGATGCTCTTCTTCTATCTATAATGCTTTTAGGAGTGAAGCACTGTAGAGAATATGGAAGGAAAATTTACACCCAACTTCATAGTGATCAATTGAGACCCTCTCGACTTTAGGAATGACAATGTGTTCATCCAAAAACAAAAAACAAGCTACAAAACGAGTGGATGTCTTACGAAAGGGATATAAAGGCTATTAATCTTCTTTGTAACTCTCTCTCTCACACATGCTTCTATCTTCATCTTGTTTATAGTTTAACGCTCTTTTGTTTAATGAAACACAAATGAGATGTTTCCTGAAACTTACTCTTGCATAAATTTTGTTCTCAATATGAAAACTATAGGAACGATAAAAAAGTACGTGTATATTTCTAGAAGGATAAAACATATGGGGAGGAAGGAATAAAGGCAAAACGCTCCATAAAAGACTGTCAAATATTAAGGGGGAGTTAATAAAGGTGAGGTGCATCTTCAAAAAATCCTTCTTAAAATACGGAGTGAGGTGAGATTGAAAGAAAAAAATTCAATGTAGGAAGATTTTCATATTTTGTTAAGCGTGATGGCCACGCGAAATCGACAAACTTATAATAGAAATGTGTAGAATTTTAAAGATGAAGGAGGTGAAATAAAATATTTTCAATATGTTCAACAAGAACAATGTGGAATGTAAGATGGAGAAAGAAAATTATGAGAACAATGTGGAACGTAAGATGGAGAAAGAAAATTATGATCACATAGTGCAACACTTTACACAACTACAACACATTGCGCTTGCTCTTTTAAAACACACAAAGGTTTGTATGTCAAAAATTTCATACGCTAGATAAAAAAAGGTCTTGCCTACCACGGCCTATTGCCACATCTTAGAGACTCAAATAAGATTTCATTTCTTATTCTCTAAAGGAGGATTTGAAATTTGACCCTTAATTTTTTTTAAGGAAGTTCGATAGATCCTACTATTCCAAATTTTAATTAATAGAAATTACATTTGTACAAGTGAAAGGGCTTACCGACAAGGCAAGGGAAGTATATTGATCTACTTTTAACATCCAATATACCTTCCGCTTTCTACTTTTAAAATTCATTGGGATATTTTAATATGGTTGAATTGGTTATTAATCATTGAGAGTATTGATCTTTTGATTCATAGTAACAACAAAAAAAATAGTTAGGATATTCTTAAACTTCACCTTCACTTGACAAAATTCAAGAACTACTCATGGTCGAATGTTCAAGCAGGTGCCTATCTTGATAAAGTGAAGTCGAGCATGTGCTAGGTTTTCGAGCATATGATTAATCTCTTTGGTGATCAGAAAATTTACCTATGCATGCACATTGTGTTCTTTGATAACCTTTCTATCTTGAATTCCTTCATCCTCCACACTCGCGAAGAAGGCATCATGGTTTTAGACGGACACTCGATTGTTTATTTTGTCGTTGTCCACAAAAAAGTTACAAAGATATGGTCTCAAGTTTTTCAAATTGTTTTCTTGCTAGCCAAGTGCTTGAAAAATGTTGTGGACACATAGAGTATTATGTGTGGGATAAGAAAGGAAAGAAGAGAAAGGTTGTATATAATAATTTCAAAGCTTGAGGAGGACGTCAGTAGAAGGAAGCTCTATCTTCAAAAAAATCTTCTCGAAATAAGGAGTAAGGTCAAGGAAGAAGAAATTCAACGTGAGAAAATTTTCATCTTTTTCAAAGAGTGGTGGGTAGGAAAAGTGGACAAGCCCACCAAAAAAATGTGTAAAATTTTAAACAAAGAAGCAGGTCAAAGAAGGAAGGTGTAGAGAAGCTCCATCTCTTCTCTCGGCTTTCCTCTGTAGAATATTTTGAACAATATATGATGGGATACACTACAATTTTGTCATCAAGCTCCTTAACTACACCCTCCGCATTCTACAAATGCGTAATTTTGACAGAAATTCAAGGAAAATCCAATGTATCTACAACGTTATCACACAGAAGAGCAAGGCAATGCTGGGAGGCGCTATGCAATAGATGGCTTTTAGAAGTAGAGCTTTCCATGTCTCACCTCGGGCAGGTAGCTCCTCCATCCTTTGTGATAGTAACGCATTTATATGTTCTCTAGTCATGAAAGAAATGAGCTTTGGTACCCACTTCTAGATTTTCTCTAGGTAGTGAGAATAGAATGATGAATTCAGGTAGGAATAGAGAACATGCACGATTTAGGCCCAAGGTTCCCAATATTGACTAGAAGCTCTTGGAGAAAGTATGTAAACACGAACTCTCAACCTCACACAAGTTGTGAAGATGGAAAAAAACATGTATTGTAAAAAACCCCTCTGAAGAAAAAGATTCAACTACCCCAAATAGGAAATGGATGAGGACATTAGGTTCTTGGAAGAAATGACTCTTGTCACTCTTTGTCAAGGACCTAGGACTCCTCTCGAGTTCTTGCATAGCTTGCATACAAACACGTTCGGACCTCTCGATCCCATTCCCCTTAGGATTCAATATCAATATAACGGGTACTTATTTTTCTTCTTTAATAAGACAAAGTTGATATGGTGCTAAAATAGCCAAGTTTCACTATCACAGACACACCATTACTATTTTTTATATGGTACCTAGAGTTCAACCCGCTAATAGATAAGCTCAAAAAACTCGCTATCTAGGTGGAGTTCCCAAATCTTCCTTTTTTTTGGACTCATTGCAGCATGGGGATTTCTTGCATGCTTGGGATAGTCCTCAAGCTCAAAGAAACACCAATGAGGAACCCCCGCTAAACCTGGAAGGTCTCATAGAAATAGATCTAAATTGATTTCCAAGGTGGAGAAAGAGATAGATATTAAGAAAGTGGTGGATGAGAAAATAAGGAAAGTGCAGATAACTCTAACATTGGAGGATTATTAGCGTTAGCACGTACACATGAAAAAGATTATTTTATGAGTTCTATAAGAAGACCAAGAGAGGTGATTGAAATAAAGAATGAGAATGTTGAAATGGATGAAAGTGAGGAATCTTGAGTGAGTACAATTAAGGTAAATGAATCTGAATATGATACAACTTATGCTCAAAACAACTATTTGTGAACTATGACAGGACATATAGAGAAAACTAATGAAAACACAAAAATTCCTTTTACACAAAAACATTGGGGTCGATACCTGCTTACTGCATGTGCAAATATGCCAAATTACTCTTGGTAATGTTAAAAAAAGAACATACTTTCTTCATTCATGATGACTGTTTGTATCCAATTATCTTGGCTGAGTCATTTATCTCTTAACAAAGAATGGAAACTGTCCTAGATGACGGATGGTAGTCTGTTTGCTAGGACTTGTTCTTTTTTTTTTTAACTAAAGGAAGTTCGGCCTTAGCCTACTCTCTTGGACTTGAATTAATTAAAAGAAATTACAAGAGAAGGGGACTAGAGCCCACGAGACCCCCCGAATCCTACATAGCAGGGATATCCTTTATAGAGTCTAGATGGCATTACAAAGAAGGTTAATCACCCTCTCATCACCCGCATGTGTGGCCCACTTGAGTTTAAACTTGTTGTTGATCAAAAGGAGCACTTGATGATGCCTGAGGGGGGGGGGGGGGAATTCTTACAATTAACGATCCTTTTTCCAAGGAGGAATAGCGATCTCTCAACTGACCACTCTTTGGGGCCATCGCCAAAGTTAAAAGCACATCTTTCCTGCCATATTTTCCATAGGACCTCCCCTCTGATGGCATTCTAGAGAGCCGCAGAGCAGCCGATCGCTTCTCCCAGCAGAGCTTGCTTCCAACTGATATGTTCTGAAGACTAATTTTCTTTTCGACAATCTGCCAGAGCCTGTTGGAGTTGGGACAGGTAAAGAAGATGTGAGAAACATCTTCGATAGACCAGTAGCAGTGACTGCACCAAGGAGGTATCTGACAAAATTTGCTAGCCTTAAGGTTGGTACAGATTCCATGATGAAGAATTTACCATAAAAGGGTAAACTTTTTGATTTCTATGAGGGGGTGCTAGATAGCCATGAACTTCATGTCCCACCAAAGCCACGTCCACGACATGCACGAATTCATGTTGAGGTTAACCTAATAATCAATGGTTTCTTTGATGTTTAGGATTTTTGATAGGCAATTACCATTGTGCCATTTGAGATCAAGCGTGCTCGGCATGTCATGCCTGATGAGAAGGCGTACTTTATAGTGGTCCCATGCGAGACGTCTGCTTTGCAAAGTGTTCCATTATTCATATGAAATCTTGAGGCTAGGGTCAATATCCTCAAAGTTGATCCACTGGTTGGTGTCTTGATTCTAGATATCTTTCCATTTTTTGAAGCCTTTGTTCCATAGCCTCTTGGCATTTCAAATGTTCCAAGATTCCATGCTCTGGATGCCATGAATCGGAAACCAAATAGAGTCATTTTGTCTAATAGTGGCCACCCACTTCCAATCTTCATTTATTCTTGTAAAGCTTTTGACTTTATTCCAACTGTTCCATAGGGAGCACACAAGATTCGAACCTTTTGGGAAGACTAGGATCGAGGAAAACAAGAGGGTCAAAATGTCAAGATTCTTCTAATTTGGGAATCCCATGAGAGCCAAGTCATTTTTGTTTATAAAGATCAACTTGGCCCATGAGGCCTCCCCATTACACCAAGCCTTAATCATCCATTTTTCTGCAAGTTTGTTAGCCATGCACCCAATGTCGAGAATGCCAAGGCCCACACTATTTCTTTGGTTGGTGTACATGGACCACTTGGTTTCAGGCACCCCCCTCCTATTGTGGTCGCCCATCCTAAGGAAGTTTCTGCAAATACTATCCAGTTTGGAGAGATCATGCTCTTTCAGTCTCCAACAATAAAGGAAGTAAATGGTCGATGATATGAGGAACATGTTGATAACCATAGCACAACCAACGAGATTGATTTGCATATCCCTCTAATAGTTTAGCTTGTTTTCGAGTCTGGCTAGCACCTAGTTCCACCGCTGCTCCATCGAGATACCAAACCCCAAGGGAATCCCAAGAAGTCAGAAAATTTGGCCTTGTGGAATGATTTCACAGCCATGATCAATGAGAAGGTCAGGCTAGGTCTCGAGAATAGTTCTGAAGGTAGTCTTAGAGTGGTTGATTTTGGATCGAGAGGCTTCATAGAAAGTATCCAAGCACCTCTAGAACGTCTCTAGGCTGGTACTATCATTGTGGACAAACGCATTCATATCATAGACAAAAAGTCTCATGGTGATCTGACCATGGTCATGAGGCAAACATAGGCCTTTGATATAACCTGCTGCCACCTGTTGTTCCACCAGTCGGCTAAGCCCTTCCGTGGTAATGGCAAAGAGAAGGGGAGCCAATGGGCACCCTTGTCTAATAGATCTTCTAGGTTTTATCACCTTCGAAAGTTTTCCATTAAGATTAATTTGAGTCGACGCATTTCCCACAAGGGTCGCAATCAGCCTGGTAAATTTTTGACTATATCCAAGATCTTTAAGCGACTGCAGAATATAGTCCCATTCTAGCCTATCGTAGGCTTTATCAAAGTCGATCTTGAGGAAGACCACATCTTGTCTTGACTCATTTGCGAAGTCGAGACCTTCCCAGGTATCTACAATGGTTTCCAAAATTGACCTGCCTTTGATGAAACCTTTTTGGTCCTTGCTCAATTATGCTCTCAGATGGCTAGAAATTATGTTGGTTATGACTTTGGCAATGACCTTATATCCTGTTTGGAGCATCGTAATCGGACACCACTTCTCAATTCTGTTCTTTTCCCCTTTTTGTGTATTAACTTGATAATGCCATTGTTGAGACAAGTCGAAAGCGCGCCAAACTCGAGTGCCTCTTGCCAAACCAAAGAAGAGTGGTGGCGACCACCAACTTGAAGGATTTAAAGAATTCATTATTGAGCCCATATGGGCCTGGGCTTTTACCACAAGGGAGGGCATCAATGACTTCAATGATTTCTACTTCCGAGATTGGGGCATCAAATCGGGAACAAAGGTCGAGTGGGATCTTGTGGGGGAAACCCAATGCAATCTCGTCTATGGTGGGAGAGGGGGGTCAAGGTCGCTAGGAGTTTCGTAAAGTGCCCTTCAATGATCACAAGGTTATCTTCTTCCATATTGCATACATTTCTATTTGAGTCTAGCAATAGGGGGATTGATTCTCTGTTTTGTTCCCTTTTAAGGATGAGGCACATCTCTTTGGTGGGTTTGTCAGCTTTGCTAGGACTTGTTCTTGCAATGGTTTGAAATCTGTGCAATTTATAAAAATTTGCATAGATCACCCATGAAATCGATGCTCGTTGAGAAAAACTTCTCTAATGCATATGAAACATGATTTTGAGTAAGCACCTGTTGGAAAACATTGTCACATCAGTCCAAAATCTATTTAGGGTAGAAACCCTAATTTTGGTACTTAGTCATTTTTGGCACAAAAATGGGTAAAATTTTTATGATCCTATCTTGTAGAGCTTGAAGATAACTTTCTAATTGTATATGACATACAACCATCAAAGATCAGATTTGGGAGAAAACCATAACCCTAATTTTTTGCTAATTTAGGGTTTTTACCTCATATGATAGCTTTTGGCATGAGAATCATAAAAATGTTGTCAGATTATTCATCGGGTAGTCAGAAGTGTGAAAAAGCAGGTCAAGAAGCTACTTTTAAAGTTAGCTAAAAGCAACTTTAAAAATAAAGTAAACTCACTTAAAATAAAGCAAAAGCAATTTGAAAAGCGATGCAATTAAAATAAAGCGCTTTTTTGTGAGTTTTTCACATGGAGCTTTAAAACCCATATAAGAGAGTCTTGGGTCACTTTGTTAGACATCACACACCAATTGGCAACGCATGCTTTGGTCCCTCACTAGAGGTGGTGCTCTAGCACACATGGGGCAGCCATGGTGCACTCTAGGAGCATATTGAGGAGCACCTATGGAGTTCTTCTTGGAGAAGAGTGTGCTCACACTCTTGCTTATGGAGAGGAATTTTCCATCAACAGCTTGGTGGTGTGGATCAGGCAGCTACATAATGTATTTGAAGATTGTCTTCTACATGAAGATTTCGGTGTACTTCAAAGACATTGGATGGAGGTTAACATAAGATTTGCATCTCATGTTAAGAATTCAAGTACATATTCTATTTATGCACACAGGTACTACTTGGAGTTTATGGAGGCAGTGGCATCCATATCAAGAGGATTCCTATTTTGCATAGGTACAAGACAATCAGTACATGTATGCTTTATGCATATTTGGATGAGGTGTTCGAGAGGGTATGTTCATATGAGTTTGAGGATTTCTGGTAGCAAACTTGTTAGCATTCTTTGCTACTTTTGTAAGTATGTGATCTTTTCACACATGTATCTGACTTAGGGTCTTCCATAGCCTAAAGTTAGATGAGGGTTTGCTGATTATCACTTTCACACTAATCCTTCCTCTTTCTGTCACGCATATTCACTCTTCTACAACCTATTAGGTCACACATCTCATATATATTCAGATTTCTATCCATACATATGAATATGTTTGTTACATTTGTATATACACTCTTCCATCTATTTCTATTCACATGGAGTGGTTGAGAGTTTTGATCCCACATTGTAATTCTAACATTTGTATATATGATAGTGTGAGTAAGCAGTGACTTACGTAACACTTTACACATGTCTAATCTTTCTGTTTCTTCCTCTCATCATTTGTATGATTAAGTGTGGCATGTTCATGTTTTGGCAATATTGGAAGATTGCAGGAATATGTGTTGTAGATCTTGGAAACCTATGGAACTTGGACCTATGATATTAGTTATGGGCCTACTAAATTTCCAACATTTGGTATCAGAGCTTTAGGGTTTTGGTATTAGAACATTCAGGCTCTTAGATTCCCAGGTTCCCACACTCCCAGGTTTACAACATATGATTTAAGAGCATCTTCTAACATTTGACATTTGACATACACACTTAATCTAGATGAGTAGAGATTTGAGAATTAGACAATTTAGTCACATGTTTACTTATCAGTGTGGAGTATGAAGTTGATGATGTGTTAGTAGCCGAATACTTTTGGAAGAGTAAAGATACTTTATAGAAGTATTGTTTGAAGACCAAGACTTGATGAAGAGAAAGCTACTTCAAATTCAAGGAAGAAGAATGGTTTGGAGAAGATGAAGGAACCAAGTCAACATCAAATCAAAGGTATTTAGTTTCTACTATCAGATTGTCATTTGTAGGTCATATCTTAGAAGAGTGGTTATGAAGAGATTTGAATGATTGAAAAAGTGCTTTTATACACTTTCATTCTTTGAAAGTAAAAGCATTAGCTACACAAAACAAGTATCTAGAGGTTGTTCTTGACAGTTTTGATAGACGATCTCTTTCATGGCAAGAAAGCTCATCTAAGAAGACAAATTTGGAGATTTGATGAGTTTTGTTTTCAGCCAACCTTGTGGTGTAAATTGGTTGGAATTTTTTTTATCACATTGTGTACATAGAGAGGTAATTCAACATTCAACCAAAAGATTGGTGAATTTAGTCATATCAGTCACATTTGAAGTAGAGTTTTGATTCAGAGATATGAGGAGATGGTAAAACATGATTCTATGTTCACTTCCATTTATATACCATTTTTTTTTGTCTCTTACTCTTAGCACTAGAGGAAGAGAAAACTTCATTTGAAGAATTCAAGAGTACTTGCTACTTCAATATGAAGAGATCAAAAGGTATGGAAGAGAAGTTTGAATATGTTGACATCATCAGGTGGAAGAAAGATGCAGAAGAAGAAAGTCCAACATTTCCAAAGGGAAAGTAAGACATCCTTTTCTCTTATATTTTCATTAGGGGAAAAAATGAACCTTGCATGGGCCTTTTAGATTAAGGGCTGATTAGTCACGGACCAATGAGAAGAGGGTGGTGGCCATAGTCTAGTCCCTTAAACACATAGACTAGGCATAGGCTTCCCTTGTTTTTGTGTGGTCAAAGAGCCAAAAACCATCTAGAATTGACGGTATTCTTTAGAAGATGGTTTTGGATACCTCGAAATTTGTTTAGAACCATTGGATTGATCACAAATCTAAAACTTGGACCCTTGGATTAGCTTGGATTTCAGTGTCGATCGGATGGTCCAGTTTGAATTGCAGGCAAGTTGAGCGCTTCAGTTCGTGGCCTTTAGATCTGGGTAAGATCTGATGGCATAGATTGATTGCCCACATGAAAAGAGCGCTTATGGGAACCACTAGATGATCCCGCGATCGGACGACCGCTATGCATCCGAAAAATGAGCTCAGCGCAGATTGCGCGCATCTGTCGGATCTACAAAGATCTAATGGTCACATTTTTTGCAGAGAGTGGGGACACTCTTTGTCCTTACTCCCACAATTTTTTTTAGTTTCTCTCTAGATTCAAATGCAATTCAATATAAACCATTGATTTGATCAATCCAATGGCTCACAGACGCTCGTGTGTGACATGAAAAAAGACTTATTTCATCTACATTTTTTTATTTCACAATACCACTAGTAGTTTCATGTGGCTCCCAAAACTCATGGATTAAGCTTCTTAATCCCTAAAAATTAGGGATCCTTACAAGGCCCATGCAGGGCTCACTTTTTCCCCTAATGTCCATATACTTTTCCTACTTTTATCCTCTACACCCAAAGACAATTCTATGAGAACATCTTGTGAAGAAGATAGTTTAAAGAAGAAGCAATTGCTTGTTTTGCACTATGCTTGGTCATATTCTAGTAGGTTTTGACAAAGAAGTGCATTGAGAGAAAAGCAGCAGATACCTAAGGCAGCTTATATGTTTTGAGTCATATGTGTATGAGTTATGTATAAGTTGAAGATTTGGAGCAGGCAGCTATATGTTTCTTCAAAGAATTCTTGGAGTGTCAATATAGAGCTACTTGGTATATGAGAGAGAGGTATTTTTCTTCTTGACCTAACTCTTGAGGTAAAAGAGTATTTGTAGCATATGTTGGAGACTTGGAGTGAGGTTTTGTGTTTGGAAAAGGTACCTCATATTCTATATATTCAATATATTCAAAAAATTCAGAGTTTTTCAAGATAAAAATTCAAAAAAATTAGTATTTTTCAGAATTTCTCTATTTTCAGAAGATTCAAAATTTTCAATATTTTGAGAAAATTGAAGAAAATTCAGATTTTTTGATGAACGAGTCAGTTGAAGAATCTACTTTCTATGATTGTCCAAATTTTTGGATACATGTTTGTATTCAAAAAAGTGTTCGATTAGATCCTATCACTTGATTGAGAAGTGGAGTTAGCCAAGGAAAGTCAAGCAAATACTATCACATTTCACCTGGGAAGAATATGAAGATATGAAGTATCAACTTATAACTTTTGGAGTTGTCAAGGTGAGAGTTTGTCCACTTATGTTTCAAGTAGGAGTTGCAGATTCTTGGGAAGGATTTGGTTAAAGAAAAGTTTTACAACTTTATGTGAGAAGCATGGACACTTAGAGACATTCAGGTTGCAAATCAAACATTCAATCATGAGGGTTTGATGAGAGCAAACTCTACACAGGTATTTTGTTAGAGAGATCTTGATAGATCTTGAATGATCTTGAAGATCTTGAGTATTTATGAGTCATTTGTCTATCCTTTGTTTCAAAAGTTCTTAGCATTAGAAGAAGTAAGTCAAAGATTTAGATTCTATCATATTTGTGTTGCAGAGAAAAAGAAGAAGATACTTGTTATGTTGCAAAAGATTATGGATCCTAAAATTTTGTTACAGATATAGGTATTGATCAATGAAGATCAGATTTATTGAAAGGAGGAAGATGTTCCAGATTTCATAAAGTCCGATATAATTTGAAGAATTCTGGATACTAGTGTTAAATCATCCAAGGGGTGATGAAACATGAAGAATTATTTTCAGCCATATGTAGACAATCACAGTCATACCTACAGGTGTATTCCTATAGGCTATATCAGGTATTCGTATATCACGTATTCTTATATTAGAGAGGTATGTTTCAGAGGTGCACACATATATGTTTATACCAGACTCTAAAGGAAGGAAACACGTATGAAAGAGGATGAAGACAAGATGACATCATAGATATGAAATTTTGAGACTCATGAGTTGAGTTGAGTTGAGTTGTGTTGAGTACAGTCAGAGATGAACCAGCTAGTGTTCATAATACACTAAGTTGTAAGTTGTTTTTCACAAGTCTCAGGATTCGGTTTCTGATTTTGTTTAGTGTATCTAGATGACACACCAGAAGTACGTTAAGAAACCTTTTGTAAGGTAAATGCAAATATGTGGATCCTAGTGTATTTTTACAGGTTTGAGAAGACTTATTTCAGGAGATAGCAGATTCAGATTTAGTTCAATCTACATATGTTGATAAGTAGTGATTACTTGATGTGTACACTATTGGATATCTACTTTGCATATTTTCTCAGGCATTATGGTTCATATTTAGCAAGTTCAGTTTTTTGAAGTTTGAAGAAAGTCAAATTCAGTTTTGAAGAAGACTTTTGAAGAAAAAGTTTGAAGGTCGATTGGGGAGGACAAGTTTGCAGTTTATGACTGTTTGGAGATGAATGAAGTTGCTTATCCAGTTCAGTTTGTACCAATATGACATTGCAGGGGGGATTGTTGGAAAACAATGGCACATCAGTCCAAAATCCATTTAGGGCAGAAACCCTAATTTTGGTACTTAGTCATTTTTGGCACAAAAATGGGTAATATTTTTATGAGCGTATCTTGTAGAGCTTGAAGAGAGCTTTCTAATGGTATATGACATACAATCATTAGAGATCAAATTTGGGAGAAAATCCTAACCCTAGTTTTTGTTGATTTAGGGATTTGACCTCATATGATAGCTTTCACCATGAGGATCATATAAATGTTGTCAGATCATTCATCGGGTAGTCGGAAGTGTGAAAAACCAGGTCAAGAAGCTATTTTTAAAGTTAGCTAAAAGCAACTTTAAAAATAAAGCAAACTCGCTTAAAATAAAGCAAAAGCAATTTGAAAAGCGATGTGATTAAAATAAAGCGCTTTTTTGTGAGTTTTTCGCATGGAGCTTTAAAACCTATATAAGAGAGTCTTGGGTCACTTTGTTACACATCACACACCCATTGGCAACGCCAACTTTGGTCCCTCACTAGAGGTGGTGCTCTAGCACACATGGGGCCGCCATGGTGCACTCTAGGAGCATGTTGAGGAGGAGCTATGGAGTTCTTCTTGGAGAAGAGTGTGCTCACACTCTTGCTTATGGAGAGGACTTGTCCATCAGCAACTTGGGGGTGTGGATCATCCATCTACATAATATATTTGAAGATTGTCTTCTACATGAAGATTTCGGTGTACTTCAAAGACATTGGATGGAGGTTAACATAAGATTTGCATCTTATGTTAAGAATTCAAGTACATATTCTCTTTATGCACACAGGTACTACTTGGAGTTTATGGAGGCAGTGGCATCCATATCACGAGGAGTCCTATTCGGCATAGGTACAAGAGAATCAGTACATGTATGCTTTATGCATATTTGGATGAGGTGTTCGAGAAGGTATGTTCATATGAGTTTGAGGATTTCCGGTAGCAAACATGTTAGCATTCTTTGATACTTTTGTAAGTATGTGATCTCTTCACACACGTATCTAACTTAGGGTCTTCCATAGCCTAAAGTTAAATGAGGGTTTGTTGATTATCAGTTTCACACTGATCCTTCCTCTTTCTGTCACTCATATTCACTCTTCTAAAACCTATTAGGTCACACATCTCATACATATTAGGATTTCTGTCCATACATCTGAATATGTTTGTTACATTTGTATATACACTCTTCCATCTATTTTTGTTCACATAGAGTGGTTGAGAGTTTTGCTCGCACATTGTAATTAGAATATTTGTATATATGATAGTGTGAGTAAGCAGTGGCTTATGTAACACTTTACACATGTTGTCTAATCTTTCTCTATCTTTGTCTCATCATTTGTATGATTGTGGTATGTTCATGTTTTTTCAATATTGGAAGATTGTTGGAATGTGTGTTGTAGATCTTGGAAACCTATGGAACTTCGACCTGTGATATTAGTTATGGGCCTACGAAATTTCCAACAACACCATTGTTAAGTGGGATAATAGTGGATCTTGGAATGACATCTCGCAAACCCTTGTACAAAATATTAGATTTTTTTCCTCTTTATTTTCCTTCATCAGCATTTAATGTCTTGCATAATAAAATCATACCTAAAAAGATCATTAGAAACCATGAAGAATACCTAAAAACCAAAGGATACATGTTACCAAATGAGAACATTGAGCATGTGATTGAGACATCTCATTGTTTATCTACTCTTGAGGAGTTAGAATTATGTCTTCGACACAATTCTTATTCCCACATTCTTCTTTTTTCCCTTCATGAGTATGCTCTAATCCCATACTATGCTCTCAATGTTTGTAAATGCACAAATTTGAACCAAACACATGATTATTTACTTGAAATAAAATACAAAATAATAAATAAGAAAGTGAAGCCAATAGCACAAGCACTTCCCAAACTTACTAATGAAATCATTAGAAAAGTAATTCATGAACCAATTCTTTGAGATCCATCAAAATTTGGATACAAGTTTACTGAGGAAACACTAAAACTAGTCAAAATAGATTCAGGTGGTTTTCTTCTTTCTACAGCAAAATAATATTTTCTAAAGATCATACAAGAACATGGAGAAGCTTTCTCTCTACAGCCCTTTGAAATAGGTTGTGTAGATCCTATGATTATTTCTCCAATTACAATTTTCACAATTCCACATATCCTTTGCAACGTGTGGCCTATTCTTGTGCCTAAAGATCATCTTCTTGAATTGAAGTGATTGTTTAAAGAAAAGATAAATATGCATATTCTTGATTCCTCATATGCTCCTTATTCAAACCATTGGTTCATCATGGGAAAGAAGAATGAAAAACTTCTATTTATCCTAGATCTTCAACCGGTCAACAAAGTTACCACTAAAAATATTGATACCAGACCAATTGTTGATGAATTTGTGAAAGCATTTGCAAGGCACTCTATTTACTCGATGGGAGATCTCTATTCTAGCTAGGACCTATTCCAATTGGCAATGGAGAGTGGAGATATAAGCACTATGAAAACACCTCTTGGTTTGGTTAGAATGTGTATGCTACCTCAAGGTGCAACCAATTCTATTGCTCATATGATGAAAGCAATGAATTTGGTATTGCACGATTTTATTCCACACATTGCATGATATTCCCATTAAGGGTTGTCTAGAAATAGAAAAAGACTATACTTTGGATAAAGATATATATCGACAGTTTATTAAATCCTACATTCTTGATTGTCAAAAGATTTTTCAGCGATTTATTGATGTAGGCTTAGCTTTGTCAATAGAGAAATCTTTTTTTGGTATCAATGAAGTTCTCATTGTTGGATACCTTTGTGGTTACCATGGTCCAAAGCCATAACCACAAAAAGTTGATGCCATTATCAAGATATCAAAAACATGTTACAACATGAGTGAGGTACAGAGATTTCTTAGTGCTTGCATCTTTTATGTTATTTGGATCCCACACTTTGCTCATGTTGTCAATTGTCTCTATGAATCATTGAGAAAGAAACAAGCAATTTATATGGAGTGAAGAACACACAAAAGCCATCCTTAACTATGTAGTCTACTCTGTGAACAAACCTATTGACTCTTGAAAATAGTCTTATTGGTATAGTTTGGGTCATAAGTTAAGATGATAGTGAAGGGAATAGATATGCAATCAGGTTTAGGGCTAAAATTTTACATGAAACACAATGAAACTATTCTCAAATCAAATTCGAACCATGGGGTATAGTAACATCTTTGAAAAGAGATAAAGAACACAGAAGGCCTATTTAGGAAAAATGGGAATTACATAGGATTTTGAGATAGTTCTTTGTGTCCGAATGTTTTAGTTTTTGCCTCATTTACATACAACATGTTATTATCACTTGATTGGAGTATATTAAATTGAGAATTTAACATTAAGGATAACTTCATTACATATGGGTTATCAAGATTGGGCTCAAACTTAAGAAGTTCACAGAATAAGTATTATAAATGGGACTTGAATAATTCCCAAATTTTTTGAATAGCCCTTACAGGTTCCAATGCCAAAGTTGAAACTAATTGTTTGCCTTTGATAGTAGCCAATTTTTCATCTCCAAATATAGCCATGCTTAGATGTATCTCATATATAAAGTGCATAGATCCTAAGTTAGTTCATATTCCAGGTAAGTCAAATTCAGTTGCTGATATGTTATCAAGAGCAAGATTTGATGATGATCTTGAAAGTGAACTAATACAAAATCTGAATTTAATTGACTATGTTCCACATATCTATGGGTATGAGCAATTTCATGACTCTGAGTATGAAGATGAATGGAAAGACATAGGAAAATATCTAAGTACATTGCAACCATCACCTAGCTAGACTATGAGTAGATTCCAAAACATTAGGAAAAGAGATTACAATTTTTTCCTATGTAACAGTTATCTTTGGAGACATGCTAAGGGTAAGGTAAAAAATCCATAATGGTTCTTAGGAAAATAGCATCTTCAGTTGCAAGTAATGAAGAAAATGCATGAAACATTATGGGCAGCTCATAAAGGATTTTATGGAACATATGAAAAATTTTAAAGTATCTATTATTGTCCTAGGATGTATGTTGACACTAGTAACTATGTTTCTACATGTTCTACATGCTAGTTTCAATCATCACTCAAACATAGAGATTGTTTGCACCCTATGTATCCACATTTTATTCCTTACAAGTAGGTAGTAGACCTTGTAACTATGCCTAAAGGAAATGCATTACATTGTACTTACACAAGAGGATTTAACTTATCATATAGAGGAACGTGCACTACACTCTAAGACTACTTACAATGTTTGCAAGTTTTTGCTTGAAGATGTCATAAGTTGCTTTGGGTACATAGAGAAAATAGTTGCCGATCATGGACATTTAGATGCAAAAGAAGCTAAAGAATTCTTTGAGCATCATGGTATTTGTTTGTCTCTCACCATTGCATATAATCCAAAAGATAATAATAAAATTGAGAGAGTATATCGGTCTTTTGCAAAACGCATAGCAAAAGCTGTAAGGGTGATATAAAACAATGACGTAGATACTTACTTTTGCACTTTGTGCAGATAGAATGATGGGCACCCCGTTCAATAGGGTATATGCCTACTGAACTGATGTACTATCAAAAGCCAATTTTTCCCATCTAGACGCAAATTCTAACTTGGACAACACTTCCTTGAAATGATAACATGTCAAAGAGGAGTTATTATGTGTGATATCTCAACAGTTAGAACAAGGCAATGAAAAGTTGAAAGAGGTAATTCAAAAGATATAGGAATCTAGATTGAAAAAATAAGATTTACTTTGATAAACAACATCAATTATGACCAAAGAAATTTCAAGAAGCGACTAGGTTTTGGTTTATGATAGTTCATTTGACACTCAATATGAAGCGAGAAAGAAATTAATGAAAGAATGGTTTGATCCATATGTTGTATTAAATGATAATAATAATTATGTTTTAATGGAACTAGATAACACTGTGTTTAAGGTTCCTTTTACATGGAAACAAGTGAAACTCTTCAAAAGCTATGATGATGAAATGTATCAAAATCCAAAAGCATTGATTGAATCCCCAACTAATGATGAAATTGATGATGAGTATGAATCGATTGATGAAGAATAAAAATGATCAGGTCATATCTATTAATGTACATATTTCTTCTCATTGCACTACATATTTGCAGCCATTTTGTTTCGAAAACTTTATAACTAGCTTGTGATAGTATCAAATTTTAAGCAGAAACTATTCTACTTGAGTAGGAAAAGAATTTCCTGAAATTTTGTTTAGAATCATTATGGATGTGGCCAATGAACCATAGGACGATTTGAATTTGAACCCTCATTAGGAACATTGATTCATTTTTTATAAATAGTTGTATGTAAGTGTATGAAAAGCATATCCGATAGAGATCCTAGTTCTTGCCTATGCATTCTTCTAGATCCTTTGCTCCGAATAGGGGTTAAGCCTTTCCTATGAAAACAAAACGTTACAAATGTATAAAACTCAACTAATGGAACTTGCCAAAAAATAAAGGTTATAGTACATTAATGGTTGATGTTGAAGAAAAGATATATGAAATAAAAAAATCAAGATACTAAATGAAGGAAGGATATGAAGAAAGTGGAAGTGGTCTTGAAAGTGTTTTCAATAATTTACTTGGGCATTATAAGGAAGAGTTATACATGAGTGGAAATAAATGAACTTCTTGGATTTTTTGTAAGTGCATTTGCATGCTAATATTTATAGGAAATGATGATTTAATTCAAAAGAGTGGATAAGGAAGATTGTTTTGTGAAAGCCTAGCCAAGTTTATGAATGTATTTTTAAATAGGATTTCAAGTACTTGTTGTACAAAAAATTGAATAGTTTTGAATTTGATTTGAAATTATCATATGATAGCTAAAAATAAAAAAGCCATTTGCATTCCATGAGCATGAATTGACCAATACTTGAATTAAAACTTTTTGATATCAAAGAAGTTTTGATATTTTCATCCATGATCTACAAGTTGTCCCATCAGGACGATGTGCAGGTTAACTAGGGACGGATGTCAGAAGGATTTCTCAACTCTTATTTACATTTAGAAAATATAAAATCTTGGTGATTTTTAAATATATTCCATGTGATTTTGTTGATCTCTTTCTTTAGTACCTGTAGGCAGAAGAAGATGAGGATGTGTATTAAATATAGAAACCTTATCCCCATTTGAACCCTAAGTAAAGAACCCAAATGAATGTTTGAAAATCCCAAGGGCTTTTGTTTGTGAGCATTACTCTATGTGTTTATGAGTGTTTGTCCTGCCTTATGTAACCAATGTCTATGTGTTTATGTGCACCTGTTCATGTGTATGTAAACATAATAATGTGTGTGAGTAAGCATGTATCTAACATTATGTGATGCATGCATAGGAATATGCATGGCATAATAATCCTATGTGCATGTGAGTATCTATGTGAAAATATATTTGTGCAATGTTTGTTCATGTGAATGTGTGTGAGCATCTACTCCTATGTGTTTGTGAACATGTATATATGTATTACCTTAAAAGCCATGTGTGTGACTAATGTGTGTGCATGTATTTGTGTGAAAAACACTATGTGTTATACCAAAAACCATAACTAATTACCAAAACCTATGTGTATTACCCTTATGTTTTTGTTAATGGAGTTAGATGTTTGTGGAAGCACGTGAACAACACAAGGAAGAAGGAAAAACTTGGAGCACAACACACAATATTGAACATATTACCACTAGAATGTATAAAGATAAGTGACCCGTTAGGGCAATAGGCATATACACAATCCGGGGGGAGGGGGGGGAACCTCCTAAAGACGGAAAAAAAGTGCCCAGTGGTCCTAGTGTGTTCACACACATCACTACCAAAATATATCATCAAATTCCCCCTGGGAGTGATGTGGTGAACAAGGAGCTGGTACTCATGTATAAGGAAGTGTCAAGCTATGTGGAATCAATACACAAAAGGAAGTAAGCCCAAATCTTTGAGGAAAGCTTCAAACTTCTCCCTAGGTAGAGCCTTCGTGAAAAGGGCTGCAATGTTCTCCTCTGTGGGCACATATGCCAAGCTAATCTCTCGAGTAGAGAACCTCTCCCTGACATAATGATAATGCACCTCACTGTGATTAGTGTGAGCATGGAACACACGGTTCCTCGCAATTGCCAATGTGCTTTGACTGTTAGTGAAGATGGTGGTGGCACAAGACTCCCAACACCCAAATCAACCATAAGGGGTCTGATTCACACACTCAATGATCATTGTGAAAGCTACCCTATAATCAGCCTCACAACGGGAAGTGGGCATAGTAGGCTGCTTCTTGCTCAACCAAGATATGCATGAGCTACCAAGCATGAAGAAAAAACCACTCGTGGAAACATGAGTGTCATAGCAACCAGCCCAATTAGAATCACAAAAAGCATGTTAATCTGGCGGTAGTGATCAACCTTTGGGATAAAACAATCCAAGTAGCCAAGTACCACTCAAGTAGCAAAAGATGCACTTAATCGCCTGCCAATGCTTGACACCTAGGCAATGCATAAACTTGCTCATCTATGAGATAGCAAATTGAATATCTGGCTAAGTAATGCATAAGTAAATCAAGCATCCAATAGTCTAATGGTAGAGAGCAACATCAAATGCATATACGGCATCATGAAGACTCAATCGTAAACTTGTATCCACAGTAGTGGTAATAGGTTTATAGTCTTTAAGGCCAAAATGCTCGAATAATGTATCAATATATTTTGTTTGACACAAAGCCCTTCCACCATCAACTTGCATAAACTAAATGCCCAAATAATGATGCAAAGGCCGCAAATCAGACATCTCAAATGAGGCATGCAAATCAGCCTTAAATCCAGCAATATGCTTCTCATAGGGACTAGTGAGCAACATGTCATCAACATACATAACAATAATCAAAAGCACATCATTCGCACATTTAACATATAAGGTGCTTTAAATTAGTCTATTTTCAAAACCATGTGCAATCAGATAGGCATGTATTCGTTCATACCAAGCACCTAGTGCTTGCTTTAAACCATAGAATGCCTTCTTCAACCTCCACACGTGCTTTTCATGCCCTTTTTGCACAAAGCCACGGGGTTGAAAAACATACACTTCTTCATGCAGGTCACTATTCAGAAATGCACTTTTAATGTCAAACTGATGTACATTCCAACCATGATGAGCTACAAGTGCACACATGCTATGAACAATAGTGATTCAGCAAGTAGGAGCAAAGATATCAACAAGGGCAATGTGTCTTTCCTGAGCATAAGCCTTTGCAACAAGCCTAGCCTTATACCTGTCAAGTGTTACATCAGGCTTACGCTTCAGCTTGCATACCCACTTAGTGCCAATAGCCTTCTTGCTAGGAGGCAAGTCACATAGAGACCAAGTACCATTCTTCATTATAGCATCATATTCAGATTGCATAGCAGCCATCCAATTTTCAGAATTTTGTGCTTCAACAAATGAAACAGGCTCATTCTCATCATAGAGGCTAGAGGCAGCCATAGCATAGCAATCTAATTTTTGATGCAAAAGAGGAACTATGAGATCCTGAACAAGAATGATATGACAGAGATGCATCTGATTTGATATCATGCAAAGTTTGCACTAGCCATTTTGGCATAGTTTCAGCCTCCTTAATATCAGCTCTCTCATCAACAAGTGCATCATGCAAATTTGCATTAGAAATGGAACCTCTGAAGGCTTAGAAGTTGCCTCATTAGGACTAGCGCTAAACTATCCACCTATAAAAAGAGGCAGCAAAGTATCATACATGTCTTTGGGGCGAACAGATATCTCCTTAGTACATGAAAGTAATTGTTGAATAGCATCTTCCACAAAAACAACATCATAGCTAACCAAAATGCATTTAGTATGTGGATGATACAGACCATAACCTTTGCTTTCAGACTTGTATCCAACAAAAATACATTTCACTACTTTATAATCCAATTTCCTACGATGTAGTTCAGGCACTAATGCATATGCTAGAGAACCAAAAACACGCAGGTGAGAAACACATGGCTTACAACCATGCCAAGCCTCATATGGAGTGATAGACTGCAATGCTTTAGTGGGACACATGTTAAGTAGATATGCTGCATACATGACAACTGCAAGCTAGAAACTATATGGTAAAACGTGACTTTTGATGATACACCTCGCCATCTCTATGAGTGATGAGTTCTTTTGTTCAAAAAATCCATTCTCCTGAGGTGTATATGGCAATTTACACCCATGTTTTATCCCACCTTCAGCCAGAAATGCATTAAAGTCTGAAGACATATATTCCCTCCCTCGATCACAATGAAGGATGCCCATTTTACATGATGATAGATTTTTAGCCAAAACCAAAAACTATTTGAAGCACATAAACACTTGGGACTTTTCTTTCAATGGCTATACCCATGCATGCCTAGAAAAAGTATCAATAAAAATCACAAAGTAAAGATAATTTCCAAAAGAGGGTGTCTGCATAGGACCACAAACATCACTATGAACAAGCTATAATTTCAATGTAGCTCGAATTGAACCATCTCTTTGAAAGAGGAATGCTGCATTTTGCCCAATATAACCTTCATAAACATGTTTCGGGTTCCTCAACTTTGAGAAAAGAGGACACCATATACAATGTTTGGAGGCGTAGCAAACTAGCAAAATTTAGATGACCAAAGCATGCATGCCAAAGCTTTGCATTTGACATAGCCTGAATTGTCTACTACATATTCTGAATCATTCACAAATTTTTCATAGTCTATGAGCTTATACAACCCACAACATGAAATTCTAGAAGCAGTAATCACATTGCCATTTGTGAGAGCATGAACTATACATCTATCATCAAGAAATTTCAGAACCAAGCCAATCTTGGATAAAGCTGAAATTGATAATAGATTCTTCTTGATCCTTGGCACAAATAAAGCATCCAAAAATGTAAAAGAACCACCATGAGCAGTAGCCAAAATGATCTTACCAACTCCCATGACAAGATAAGAGGAGTTTTTGGCACATGTAACAGTATTTCCTTGTAGGGGTAGGCTCAAGAGAAGTGAAGAAACTATGATGTGAGGTAATATGTTGGGTCGCCCCGCTATCAAAGTACAAAACATCTGAGTCTACTGCAGACATACATTGTTCACAAGAAGATGGGTCAAAAGTTCAAACAGTAGTAAACACCCATTCCTCATTCTGCTAGTCAATGTAGAGGCCTCTACAACAACCATCCTAGCCTCTTTTTTCTTTGTCTCTTTGATGATTCAAAGTTTTGGTGCTCTTATTTACATGTCATGGATTTGTGATATTTCTCATATACGCCATCTATCCATGTGTCCTCTGTTTAAGCACATGGGAATGATGTAGATGGTATGAAGAAGATCAAAGATCAGATGAGAGAAGAGTTCAAGATAAGTGATTTGGGTTCACTTACCTACTTCCTAGGTTTGGAAGTTGTCTACAAAGATCATGGTTTGTTTCTCAGTCAAAGAAAGTACATTAAGGACATGTTGGAAAAATTCAAGCTGCAAGATGGTAAGATTGCAGGTACTCCAATGGAGGTCAATCACAAATTGAGCTCACATGAAGGTGAACTCATAGAGGACATCACATCATATCAAAGTCTAGTGGGTAGTCTCAACTATGCCACATTGACAAGAGTAGATATATATTACAGTGTGAGTGTGCTAAGTCAATTTATGCACACACCAAGAAAACCACATATGGATGCTGCCAAAAGGGTTCTCAAGTATCTCAAAGGAACCATAAATGAAGGACTTTATTATCCTTATGTATCTGATTTAGGTTTGAAGCTATTTTCTGATGCAGATTGGGCTGGCTCCGAAGAAGATAGAAGGAGCACTTCAGGTTATCTTACCTTTGCAGGTTCAAAGCTTATTTCATGGATATCCAAAAAGCAACCCACAGTTGCTCTCTCTTCTACTGAAGCTGAATATAGAGGCCTTGTCGTAGCTACTCAGGAAGCTATGTGGATGAAGACATTATTCAAAGATCTTGGATTGGAGTTTGGAACTCCAACTATTTTTGGTGACAATATGAGTTCTATTCATTTGGTTGCTAACCCTATTTTTCATGCAAGGAATAAACATATTGAAGTTCATTATCACTGTGTACGAGAGAAGGTTCTAAGCAAAGACATTCAAATATCATATGTGTCCACTCATCAACAATGTGTAGATATTCTAACCAAAGCATTGGATGGTACAAAGCTTTGCAAATTCAAGGCTATGATTGGTTTGCAAGTAATCTTGGAAGATTGAAGACCTCAAGCATACTTGGCTTGAGGGGGAGCTGTTGGAGCAAGTCTATGACAAGCCTAAGTATTGGCTTGAGTCCCACAAAGTCATAGAAGAAGATTTAAAATGGAGACTATGCAAAGTTCACTTGTGAAATACCTCTTGTAACTTTTGAAGACTTTACTTAATGTAAAAGTGAAAGAATCTTAAGTGGTTGAGTCCACTTGATCAAAAAGGGAAACAGGAGCCACGAATTTTTGATTTGTGGTAGGTAGAGAATCAAATCAATCATTAACTGATTGGAGAGTGATTGAGGGAAGTTAGCCTCCCAAGCTCAACTATAAATAGATGGCAGTTTTAGTCGTGATTAGAGAGACCTATGTGACGTCCAAGAGCTGAGCTTTATGCCATATCAAGGTGTTTTTCCAAGGCACACATATGTATCAGTAAGTCCATTTTATTGTACAAGCAATATACTTTCATTTTCATGATCATTTTAGTTCATATTTCCATGTTCTTGTGAAGTGTACTACTCACTACCATATCTCTCAGTTTTCTCAGTCAGATTGCAGAGATGGTTTCTCTGAGCTTGGTGCATCATTTTCAGTGATTTAACTTGTTAAATCTAGCTCTATAAGTCTAATATATGCGCACCAAGTTTCATTTAATTTGGATGTTTCAATCTTCATTTATGTTTAGTTGAAGTCAACACCGTCTGTTCATTTTCACTTCTCTGTCAGGTACCCGACGTTTTTACTCATCTTGTCAGAGCTGTTTCTCAGTGTGTACTTACCCAAATTCAATGATTTAATTCTTGTTAGATGCACCTTACTGTCTAGTAAAAGCATACAAATTTTCATAATCATTGGATTCTTAAATCTGGAGTTATGTTCATTGTTTTGCTCACTAGTCTCAAACTATAGCAGCCCGTGAAAATCGAGATGATGTCATCACTTGCTTTCTCAGTGTGTGCTTCATTATTTTGATGAGATTACTCTTGAAAGTTAGCTCTTTAAGTTAACTAGACTTCCCCAAGGGGAATTAAGCTAATTGATGTTGTGCTCAGAGAATTATGCAAAACACTGGACAGGTGTATGAACCAAAATTGCAAGTTCTTCACCTCTGAGCTAACTCCAACTTATCTGTTTTGATCTATCTTTTTGAGAGTGATCTTCCAAGGTACATAGGGTGTCTAATACATCCATTGGCAAGCTAAAAGAGCCCACCATATACTCCTGGAGTTCATTTGGCTGGTGTAGATCAAGGATTTTGCAACACCTCTTCATCTTCAAGCACATACCTATCCATCTCTTCACAATTACTCAACAAGCTTCCTAGGTCCTATGAAACATTCATGACTACTCTGTAAAACAGAGGTGAAGCACTCACTTGGGAAGAAGTTAGAAGATTGTTGCTTCTCCATGATTCCAGAAAAAGGAGAGAGTCGTGAAGGCTAAAGCCACCAAGGAGAGAGTCGTGAAGGCTAAAGCCACCTTCCACAAGAGTAAAGGACAAAAAGCTAATCAAGAATCGAAGGACAAAGGCAAGAAGAATTTCACTTGCAATTTTTGTGGCAAGCATGGCCACATCAAGAAATATTTCTTCAAGAAGAAGAACAAGGAAAATTCTAAGTCTACTTCAAAGACCGAACATCATGCTCACTACACAAGTGAAGATCTCTTTCTCACTACTAAAGACAAAGCAGTTGTCACATCCACTCCTGTTAGAGGAAGCATATTTTGAGAGAAATTTTTTGTAATTTGACAATCTTTTGTAGATATATTTATCCAAATGATGTAAAAATTGGGAATAGTCTTTCTCATGTAAAGTAGGATCATATGTATTTTTCTTAGAATTTTTGGAAGCTCTTTGATAACATATTTTTAGAATAGAAGGCAAAGAGGATCAAATTTCAAGTGTGAAAAGGGACACTTGAAAAAGTATAAAAGATAATTTCTTCTATTTTGAAGAGGTTGGTTGTATTATTTCCATGCTATCCAAGTAATGTGAAGAGCTTTCCTACACAAAATCGTGTTTCTACTTCCATGATCTTATTCTTGATTTGTTGAGTCTTCTCCTTGTGTGATCCATGGAATTTGTGAACTTTTCTTGTGTAGTTTTGAATGAGATGTATGAACTGAGGTGAATTTTAGTCTATGGAGCAAGAAAGTACAAAAGATCAATGCTGGAATTGAAATTTCTCAGTTTTTACAGAATCGCAATTATCTCATCTGTGTGATACAAGTACTATTTTGGAAATTTGACTTCATATTTGTATTCTACTATCAAAATGGCACACTTTAGGGACAAAAATCATTGAAAATGCTGCTGTCAAACTCAAGATAATCAAGACCCTAGTTATTTCCCCTATTCTTCATGAATCTCTCAAAAAAATAGCCATGTCAACTCTTATTCTTGGATTCTATTAACTAGAAGGGGATATGGTCTTTGCATACTTCCGGGATTGACAATTTAAAGATGTGTAGTTGATCTTTTGTGCTATAATGATTGGAGAGGGCAACTCCAAAGGTTAACAACAAACATTTTTTGGCGCCATTGCCAGGGAACAAAGCAAATGCTTCATTGAAGTTTTGCACCTTGCTGGATCTTCCATTGTTGATGTTATTTGAACACATTGGAAAGGTATTACTCTATAATAAAGTAAGAAAAAATTGGAAAGGTAGGTTTTTTGGCTCGTCTTTTGGGAAAAGAAAGCATGAATTAACCTTTTGGGACAAAGAAGTATGTGAATTTATGCAAATTGATAGTTCCTCATGCTCTTAAAGAGTAAAGTGCAGGTGTTGTAAAAAAAATGATTTAATTTGCTGAAAGGAAAAGTGGAATGTGATTATCTTTGCATATGTATATTTCTTTTTGACAAAGTATCAAGCAAATTTTGTCAATCTTGGAAAAGATGAAATAGTTGCAATGAGGAAAGTCAAGTAAAGTAGCTATGTGCAAATTGATTGTTCCATTTGCTTGTCCTAAGTGAAGTGATAGTCTTGAGGAAAGATTGTTTAATCACTTGAAAAAAAAAGTGTTGAGTTTATCTTTGCATGAATTGATAATTGTAATTTTTAACACATATTTTCTTGAAAAGCTCTATGTGCATTGTGAGATTGCAAGCATAGTGTACAACCAATCATAAGTCAAAAGATCATTGGATCTTGAAACAAGAAAACCCTAAGTGAAGTGTTTTCCTTGATTTAGGGACAAAATTACTAAAAAAAAAAACATAAAACTTAATAAAAGTTCAAACGAATTTCTTTCTACTAATGAAGTTTTGCATGAGGTTGATGTTGAATTTGGGAAGAGAATAAGTGGAAGAAAAATTCAGAAAATAAAAAGAATTCAGAAAATATAGAATAAAGGTGTTGTTTTCTTTCAATTCTAATCTCTTGTGAATAGTTGAGTGGTGCATATTGCAGGAGACAATTGATTTGGAGTTGTTGAAGAACATTGGAGAAGACTAGGTGGGAAGAAAAGTCAAAAAGTGCAAAAGCAGGGAAGTTCAGAGAAAACATGATTCCCATCTCAGAATCACGATTTTCAGTAAGATAATGACATTGATTCACTTGTACTATTGGGCATCAAGGTAAGCCATTTTAAGGTTTCATAAATTGAATAGTTGAAGGAAATCAAAATTTCAGTAAGAATTGAGCATCAAGTGATCATATTTGAGAATTGGGCACAAAATCGCAATTTTCATCAGTAAAGAGAAAGCATGAAAATTTTGTTTGAGGGAACAAGATTGTATAAATAAAACAACAAACTTGCACAAGGACAAGACTCATTAAAGTGAGAACTCAAATTTGTCAAAAATCACTCACAATCGCGATTTTTCGAAACCTATAAAAGCATAAACTCATAACAAAATTAGTCATTTGAGTGAGAGAGTGAGTGAAGAGAGTAGCCAGAATCGCGATTCCCTGCATTCACAGAGCTTTTGGGATATTTTTTGATCAAGCAACAAGGTAATCTTCTTCATATTGATTTTGCACATATATTCAAGTTGAAAACAATTGCTAAGGAAGGAAAAACAAAAAATCTTTGAAAATACACAATCCCGACTTTCAATATTTATGAATTTTTTGCATCATAAGTTGTCATTTTCTTGTGAGTTCTTTATTGCATGTTAATATTTTGATAAGATGCTCCTAATGGTGTGATAAGAATTCAAAAAATCAAAATCCAAAAATTGTAAGGAACCTGCACAAAGCATGATTCTGTGAAAAAACTCAAAATCGTGATCCCCAAGATACGATTTTCATTAGAAAATTTTATACGATTATGAGCAATCACGATTGTCTGGGGTCATAAAATCATGAAAACCACGATTCTCATCACAGAATCATGAAAAACACGATTCTCATCACAGAATCGATGAAAACACGATTCCCATCACAGAATCATGCAAACCACAATTCTCATCACAGAATCGTGAAAACCACAATTCTCATCATAGAATTGTGAAAAACACTATTTCCATCATGTTTTCTCATCACAGAATCGTGAGAAAACATGATTCTCATCATAGAATCTTGAAAAACACGATTCTCATCACAGAATCGTGAAAAACACGATTTCCATCCTAGAATCGTGAAAAACATGATTCCCATCAAAGAATTGTGAAAAACACGATTCTCATCACAGAAGCATGAAAAACACGATTTCCATCACAGAATCATGAGAAAAAACGATTCCCATCACAGAGTCGTGGAAACTGTGATTCTCATCAGAGAATCGTGAAAACCACGATTCTCATCACAGAATCGTGAAAATCGATTCTCATCGCAGAATTGTGAAAAACACGATTCTCATCATAGAATCGTGAAAAACACAATTCCCATCACAGAATTGTGAAAAACAGGATTCCCACAAATGATGGTTCATAAAAATTAAATCTTTACATTTTGCTCCAATCAATTATAAATTTTAGCTTTTTGAAGAAATTTAATACAATAAAGTGAATGATTTTGAGATCTGGTAATAAACTGACTATACAAGATACACAAGAGTTAAAAAGAAAAGAGATAGAGTTAGGTGAACCACAAGAAAGGGATTTGGGACAGACAATTAACATGGAAAATTTAATTGAGACAAATGAAACACCAAAAACTAGTGATTTTAGAAATATCCTCAAGTACATGTATACAAATAGGTTTGGAGCCTATGTGTATCAAGGTGGTATGCATAAGTTTCTCATTAGAATGAGAAACTTAGAAATTCCCTTAAATTTAATGCCAGTAGCACAATTTAGGGATGGTAGAGATGAGGATAGAGAGGGATGTGTATACATATTTTCACAAGATCCTAAAAATTCTAGTGACTTAGGACAATGTGCAGACAAGAGACCTTGGGAACAAGACCTAGGGCAAACACACTTGCGAAGACGAAATGAAAATCATACTTCTACTGAACCACAAAAAGGAAGGAGATTACACATTTCTCCAAACCCTTCTGAAAGGGAAGTAGAGGGAATATCTGATTTTCCCATCAGAAGGAGACAACAGTGGCAAAACTAGGGAATATTGCTTAGGCCCTATCAAGTAGCTAAATGCATGGAGAATCAATATGAAGGGTATGCTGATCCTCATGCTCATGCTCAGAATTCAGACAATTGATTAGGGTAGAAGAAGTAGAGGATTATAAAGTGAAATTTGAAGCATTTGGTCTAACCCTAAGTGGACCCACATTATCTTGGTTCATCCCATTGAGAAACGAAATGTATCCAGATATCGAATCCTTCCTTGAGGCCTTTATAGGAGAAAGGAATCAAACATAGTACAGCTACACTGATACATAGTTTCAAACAGCAAAAAGAGGAAAATGTGAGAGAGGCTACCAAGAGATTCAAGCAATACATTGATAGATGTCCAAAAGAAGAGGTACCTTCAATGGAAAGACAAGTGTCTTTGTTCATAGAAGGATTGAGGAGTGCACAATTAAGAAACTTGGTATATTATAGGAGATGTCCTAATCTAGGGGCCTATGTGAAAGAGGCAATAGATCTAGAGGATAATAGAGGAGAAGATTTATTAGCATTTGATCAATCAAGAAGAAAAGAAGAGAGAATTCCACCAACGGAAGAATTAGCACAAGCCATTGCTAAAGCCCTAGAAGTAAACACCAAAATAAATTTGATTAACACAAGAATATCAACCAATAAGAAGTGCTATAATTGTGGCGAGAGTCATTTGGTGCAACAATGTCCTTATCACAAACCACAAGATTTGCAACACAGGAAAACACTCAAATATTGTACCTTCTAAAGAAAATGGACAAACCATACTAGAGAGGAATGCTTCTACAACAACCAACCCATCAAAGAAAGGGAATATATGAACCAACACAATGTACAAAGAGAATCTGGATTTCTTGAACAACCAAGACCTGTATTGGGGCAACAACCGCTATTACCGACAAATGTAGTACTAGTTTAACCTTCCAAATCAATCTAGACAAACACTATACAATTCTATATCAAACCACAATGGAAGAGTTAGTAAAACAAAATCCTCATTTACAACATAGTATGAAAAATTGGGAAACAAAGTCAAAGAGCCTAGATCCACAACCACAGGAAATGGAAGAATTGTTGTACATACCTATTGATAAGATAGGAGGATAGTGTGAAAAAGAAGAAGGGAACTCAATTTTGAGAATACAATTTGGTGATAATCATGCCAAGGCCATATTAGATAGTGGATCTGGAGTGGCAATCATGACTAAACAAACTTGGGAGAAATGGGGAAAGAATGAGTTGATACCTACCAAAATGAGATTACAACTTGCAGACGGACATATAGAAAAACCTCTAGGAATTTGGGAAAAGGTGATTGAAATATGTGGGATAGAGATAGAGCACACTTTTGCCATAGTTGAATTTCCACAATCTACCTCATATGAAATCATCCTAGGAAGACCATTGACGAGACAAATGCAAATTGTGCAAGATTGGGGTAGGGATTGCCTATATCATCAAAGCAAAGGAAGGGTAACTAGAGAAAATTTGAGAAATGGGTAGTATTGTGATATGTCCCCTCAGGAATGGTTCAAAGTGCATCAAAATCAAAAATCAAGTGAAGAATCTGGAAGTGAAGATTAGAATGAGAAAGAATCATCAATTTGGAAGTGTAATGTGATAAGGAACAACATACATAAAAGAAGGTTACTAAGAAAAGAGGATTGTCAAGGAGAAAGGAAGTCACAAGATGAAAGTTACATTCCACGAAAATTTGAAAATGAAGAATTTGAGCCATATGGATGGAATCAGATTTTGACTACAATGGATTTGGCCAATGATGAATATGTGGGAGTCAAATTTCAAAATGAAGAGGGATATGATATTTTTTATATATGAATAGAAATGATAAAGGTGTCAAAAGCAGAGGAGAATTTGAAGGAGGAGATAATGTTAAATACTGGAAAAACACAATTTCTATAAGAAGTGGAGGCTACACATGCTATAAAAGACAAAATCTCAAGAACTTATAGAAAATGTATACACAAAGAAATAGAGCAAAAACAAAAATCTGAAGTAAATAAAAAGATAAAGGAAGGGAACCAACAATTTGATGTACCTTCAAACTTCAAGACCTATGAAGTGGAAGATAGATTACTTTTAAAAATGAAACCAAAAAGGGATAAGAAAAAGGGGGATTCATATGACAATGAAGAACAGACTAAGAAAGTGGTGTTTACTCAAGAAGAGGGGGAAGATAGGCACATTGTCATTGCTCATGATATGACAAATCAAGAGGAGGAAGCATTGATGAAATGGGCTAAAACTTATAGGGATGTGTTTGCTTACAGTTATAAGGATTTGAAAGGAGTTGACCCTAAAGTTTGTGAACATAAGACTCCTATTACTCCTGATGCGAAACCTAGCAAACAAAGACACTATACATTTAATGACAAATACTCTCCTAAAATAAAGGAGGAGATTGACAAATTATTGGTTGCCAAATTCATCTATGAAATTGAGTACACAGAGTGGATATGTCCTATAGTTGTAGTACCTAAAAAGAATGTGAAACTCAGGGTATGTATTAATTTGAAAAATGTTAATGCAACAAATATAAGAGATAGCTATCCTTTACCAATAACAAACCATCTCTTAGAAAGGGTTGCAAGCAAGGATGCCTATAGTTTTTTGGATGGTTTTTCAAGATATAATCAGGTGCCTATAGCTTTGGAAGACCAACATAAAACTGCCTTTTCCACAGAATGGGGAATCTATGCATTTAGGGTTATGCCTTTTTGTTTAACCAATGCTCCAACAACCTTTCAAAGGTTGATGTGCCACATATTCAAAGAATTTCTTAGAAACATAATGGAAATTTATGTTGATGATCTTTGCACTTTTTCATTAAAAAGACAAGATCATTTGAAAGATCTAGAAAATATATTCAAGAAATGTAAAACATACTGAGTATGTTTAAATCCTGAAATGTGTGTTCTTTGTGAGGCAAGGGAGAATGTTGGGTCACATAGTTTCTAGAAATGAAATTTCAACGGATGAGAGGAAAACTAAGGCCATAGTGGATCTACCAAAACCAACAAATGTAAAAGAACTTCAAAGTTTCATGGGACATTGTGGGTATGATAGGAAATTTGTACACAAGTTTGTAGATATTGCCAAACCATTGTATGCATTAATTACAAAATTTGAATGGACCATAGAATGTGACCAAGCCTTTGAGATTTAAAAAAAAACTTTTCTAGTGATAGCACCTATTCTAAAAACTCCACAGTGGAATCAAATTTTTCATGTTCCTGTTGATGCTTCAAACTTTGCTTTAGGATGTGTTTTGGCACAACCAATAGAAGGAAGCAAATTAGACTTTCCAATTGCTTATGCTATTAGGCAATTGAATTTAGCTGAATGAAACTATACAACCACTGAAAGGATTGGGAATGATATTTGCTGTAAAGAAGTACATACATTATCTTTTAGCCGACAAGTTTAAATTCTTTGTGGATCACCAAGCTTTACTTTACTTGGTAAACAAAACATGTCACACAGGTAGGATAGTCAAATGGTTCCTACTATTAATGGAATTTGAGTTTGAGGTAGTGGTTAGACAAGGGAAAACTCATTTAAGAGCAGATCATTTGTCCAAGATACAAACCAAAGAGCAAACTCACCTTTAGATGATGAATTACGAGATGCATATCTGTTCAAAATAGAAAGTATTCTTGATTGGGCAGTGACTTTGGTGTCTTTGCTAACCATCCGACCTTGTGGAACACATGAAAACAAAACACATTTGGTATTACAAAGCAAGAACTTTGTATTACTAGCTGGGCACTTGTATCATCTAAATCATATTGGTATACTCGAATATTGTACTCCAGAAGATGAGCAGCAAGAATATTTAAGAAAAGCTCATTGTTGGAATCCATGTACTCATGCTTCCATGGTAGTCACTTTAAACAATCTCAATAGAATGGGTGTACACTGACCTACAAAGATTCAAGATGTGGAGAAATATGTTTTTAATTGTCTTAAATGTCAATCTTTGCAAAATTCATAAATTACAACTTTATACTAGTTCCTGAAAAATCCAGATTGGAGTCCAAACATAGTTGAGGAGTTAAGAAGTAATAGGCCATTAGAGCCAGTAAAAGTTAGTTCAAACTCTAGAAATTTACAAACAATCTCTGAGGAGTATCAATTGATAGGAGACCAATTGTATAAGAAAGGAATGGATGGATATCTAAGAGTATGTGTTCCTCAAGATAAGTATATGGAAATGTTAGAAATGGCACATTCTGGAGTAGTAGGAGGACATTTTTCAAGTGAAAAGACTGCTAAACTCATTTTATATTCTAGTTTTTGGTGGCCAACTCTCTTTCTTAATGCGAGAACATATGTGAAAAGATGTGACATTTGTCAAAGAGTGAATCAACCAAGTAAAAGAGATGATATGCCATTAGTGCCACTTATTTTAGCAAGAGCATTTAGCAAGTTGGGACTGGATTTCACTGGACCTATCCATCCTCCTTCAAGACATTCTCATGCTGAATATATACTAGTAGCTACGAATGACCTGACCAAATGGGCAGAGGCTAAGGCTACAAAAAGAAATGATGCTCAAACCACTGGAGGATTTCTTTACGAAAATATTATCATCAGATTTGGATTACCAATTGAATTAGTAAGTGATAGGGGGACTCATTTTTTAAACCAAGTAATTGAAAATATATAACTGAGTATTTCATGATTAATCATAGAAAGTCATCCCCTTATCATCCACAAGCAAATGGATTAGCAGAAAGTACTAATAAAGTGCTTTGCATTGTTTTGATCAAATTAGTAAATAAAAATAGGAATGATTGGGATTTACAACTTAATCATGTCTTATGGGCATATAGAGTGGCATACAAAACTGTTATTGGTACAACCCCATTGAATGTGGTCTATGGACAAAATGCAGTCTTGCCATTAGAATTTCTCATACCAACGTTGAAGGTGGGGAATCAATACAAGTGGACTGGACATGAATTATCTGAAAGGGTAGTGGAATTGGGAAAACTTGGAGCTTCCAGACTTCAAGAAATTATGAGCATATATGCAGATAAAAGGAGACAAAAAGCATATCATGATGTTCATATTAAAGAAAAGGATTTGCAAGTAGGGGATCTAGTTTTGGCTTATACATTGAAAGAACATCAGAAAAAGTTTCAGAAGAAGGGACATGGACCTTACATTATCAACCAAATCAGTAACAGGGGAGCTATCTGATTAGCTAATATAGATGAAGAAATCATGCCCAATTTCATAAGTGGATGTAGAATAAAAAGTTATGATTTTCCATTAACTACTCTTGAATGGAGAAGAATATATCAAGCTCAAAGCAAGAAAAAAGAAGAGGAAAAAAATCATGTATGAAGCTCAACAAGAAGCAAAAGAAAGAATAAGAATGGCTAAGGAGCATAGAGAAGTTTTCTTATGTGAAACACCTTGAAGGGTGGTGAGGGAGCATTTCCTTGTTATAACAATGAATTTTCATAATGAGCAAATCAAGGTTTTGATAGATTCAAGTGCACAAGTCAATTTGATAGATTGTTGGATAAATTAGAATTCAAGAGGAATAAGAGCAAAACATTTATCAAAACACTAGATGGCCAGATAATACAAAGTTTGTCTTCACCATCTATTGAAGTTAGGTTCAATGAAGAAAATATGAAAATAGACTGTGAAGAATGGCCTGGTCATATGATGACTGAAAAAATGATTTTAGGACAACCATGGCTGAGGCAAGGTAAAGTAATTTTGGATTTTGAAAGTATGAAGCTTAAATTGACAGTAAATGACAAAAGGTTTTTAATGTTTTTGTTGAGTAATGAAGAACAAGGAATTCTACAGGAAATCTATGACTTGGATTTGGAAAGATTTACCTTTCCAATAGAAGATACAAAGAAATCACAAAAAGAACTTCTCCATGACCAAAGTCAATTCAGAGAAAATCGGAAGGAAATTGAAGAAACCAAATTTGCTGAAAAAAGAGTTGAAAGGTGGAAATTAAGAAATAATCAGAAAAATCTAGACATCAAGACAAATTGGATGTGGAAACCAAAGACATCCAAGTATTGTTCATCAAAAGAAGATTGTTTTACTCCAAATGCAGAATCATCAGGAATCAAGTATTTCTGGGTGAAAAAATCAAATCTGTTTCAATGGACAAAAAATAAGGACAAATATACTGAAGCACTTCAAAAGCATGAAGAGCCACAAACAAAGAAAAGGGCGATATTGTCATCAGATACACACTAGGGATTCTTACATAAAAACTCAAAATTTCATCAGAAGGGATTCATGACATTCTTGAAATTATTTCCATGTACTTTACCTCATTCTTTTTCTAGGAAGAAGAATAGGAGAAGAAGAGATAAAAGAAAAAAATTTATTATTATTAAAAAAAGAGAAGAAAGAGAAAAAAAATAGATATAGAAATATCAATTACTCTTTTATATATAGGATAAACCTTTTTTTTATAATTTATAAAGCACCAACAAGATATAGATTACAATATGGGAAGAACTATGGAGTTACTATTTAATTATCTTTTCTTTGACATTTTTTCCTTCTCTTTTTATATATGCTTGATTATCTTAAATCCATTCATTATTTTCTTTTTTTTCAAAGCATTAGATATCTTGCTACACATGTGATTATCACTTAATTGTGTTACACCTGTGATGTAATAAGAAAAACATTATTTATTCTTTATTTTTTTCTCAAATTTATTTTATATCAAGAAAAATGTGTTTTTTTATATGTATCCTGTAACTTATGTGGTGGGAGTTTTTTGGTGTGATATGTTATATTTCCTCCAGGATGGTGAATGCAAAAGAACTACCTATTCATGACTTCGAAGCTATTCTATAAGATTGTCAAGAGGACATTGGTTTTTAGACAGTAAAGCAGTGATGGAAGATGTGGAATTAGAATATGATGAAGAACAGAATCTTCCAGAAGCTGAACTGATAGCCAAAGAGTTGAGGGAAACAATTAATATCATTGGATAGCATATCTTTATAGTGGGGGTGGGAGGCTACAAATATACCATGCTATGCCAAGAATTCTACAAATTCGAAAAAGTGGCTGCTAATTACAAAAGATGGAAGGAAGTGGGGCTACATAGACTATTGGATGAACCTCTTCTTTTTATAGATTTTGAGAGAGTATCACAAGTCATGTCTAGTCTGTTGGAATTGGGCAAAGGAAATGATGCATACTTCAAGTGTTCAGTTAAGGATAAGGAGAACAAAGAAGTACAGATAACCATTAAAGTAGAACACATCAAGGCAGCTCTTCAATTTTATCCCATGGGAACCAAATTGGATGGTAGCTTTGTCAAGAAGAATGCAACAACATATGTTGGATATTCAAAGTTTGTGGACTTTAAATGAAAAGAGAATGAAGAATTTGCCACCAGTATGTTTCTTCAGTACTTATGTTTTCCAAAATTGCCAAGATATACAATGCCTTATAAACCAGTTACATTGATTATGTTCAACAATAAAGACAGGACTAAACCATTTGGAGTAATGGATGTAACTCCATACATTCATGATCAACTAATGGAAGCAGCAAAACATTGGCAGCAAAGGAAGTTTATGAATGGAGCATAGTTTTTGACAAAAATCATATACCATATTTTAGATATGGAGGATCAGTTGAAATTGGCTCTAGAATCTCATTATTTTAGGAGTTTGATGGTAGGGATTAAAAGTCCTTCAAAATTAATGTCAATTAGAGAAACAAAAGTCCAAACAAGCAAAGGAACAGGAAGGAGGAGAAGAAAATATTTTAGTGAGCAAGAAGACAAAACTATTGAAGAATCTTTAGATGAATTTGTTCAAATGCTTCTAACAAACAGGGAATCAAGAATGGAGTTCATAAGGAAAATGCATGATGAGTATGAAGAGCAGATTGTAAATTTTGCCCTAAATAAGGGAGTAAATCTAGATCAACATCATTGGGCAGCTAATGGTTTAGAAATACCATTCTGTATGATTTTGGAAAGTGTTAGGAATTATCTGATTGCATGAGTGGGACTACCACCAAATAAATATTTGGAGTATGAAGAAGATATCAATGTCACTAAGGAGTTATTTGAAAAAGCTAACCCTAAATGGAGGAATAGATGGTTGGATGCCAATAAGGAATGTAGAAAGATCTGGAAAGAGGCACCTTTGCAATTGAACATAAATCCAGCCTATTGTCTAGTAGCGAGAAGAAGAGAGTGGTTAGTATTTTGGGAAAGAAGAAGTGCAGGGCAACTTCCAACAAAATGGTTGAATTTTCCAAAGATGGCAAGAACAAAAGCACGATCTTGGCCAACCAAGAAGTACATGATTGATACAGCAGAATCAATCATATCCACATACAAAGATGTAAATGATCCATCTTGTATTCTACTAGTGAGAATAATGCAACTTGTGGTGGCATGTTTAGAGACATTCACATATACAAAAGTACGTACTCTTAATTATATTGGATTCAATTCTCTTACAGATGCTCTACTTTTTTATCTAAGAAAAACTCTAGACAGAATTTGTTTAATGGCATACTACAATAGAATTGTATTTTTGGGAAGTCATTACCTTCAAATCTTTGAAGATGCTTTGACTATGGATTACTTGAAAGGGAATTCGAGATTTTTGGAAATCTATCAGTAGTCGCTAAATCAAGACTTACTGCATATGAAGCTACTTATACAGAATATTTGAAGAAAGACGTGATAGATAGACCAGAGGTAGCAGTCCAATGGAGAAAAGCCTTGTTTGAAATTGTGAATAATTTGAATGTTATAGAGAGAAAAAGCCATAATTTGTTATCTCAGGTTTATCAAAGGAAGAAGAAATAAATGAAACTCTCATTACTCTTCTCTCAACATATTTTTTGTCAGGAGCCAAAAAGTCTAGGAGGGGAAGAATGTTAGAGGAAGCATATTTTGAGAGAAATTATTTGTAATTTGACAATCTTTTGTAGATATATTTATCCAATTGATGTAAAAATTGGGAAGCGTCTTCCTCATGTAAAGTAGGATCATATGTATTTTTCTAGGAATTTTTGGAAGCTCTTTGGTAGCATATTTTTAGAATAGAAGGCAAAGAGGATCAAATTTCAAGTGTGAAAAGGGACACTTGAAAAAGTATAAAAGATAATTTCTTCTATTTTGAAGAGGTTGGTTGTCTTATTTCCATGCTACCCAAGTAATGTGGAGAGCTTTCCTGATCTTATTCTTGATTTGTTGAGTCTTCTCCTTGTGTGATCCATCGAATTTGTGAACTTTTCTTGTGTATTTATGAATGAGGTGTATGAACTAAGGTGAATTTTAGTGTATGGAGCAAGAAAGTGCAGAAGATCAATGTTGGAATTGAAATTTCTCAGTTTTTATAGAATCGCGATTGTCTCATCTGTGTGATACAATTACTATTTTGGAAATTTGACTTCATATTTCCATTCTACTAAGAAAATGGCACACTTTACGCACAAAAATAATTGAAAATGCTTCTATAGAACTCAAGATAATCAAAACCCTAGTTATTTCCCCTATTCTTCATGAATCTCTCAGAAAAACAGCCATGTCAACTCTTATTCTTGGATTCCATTAACTAGAACGGGCTATGGTCTTTGCATACTTCCCGGATTGACAATTTAAAGATGTGTAGTTGATCTTTTGTGCTATAATGATTGGAGAGGAAAACTCCAAAGGTTAACAACAAACAACTCCCAAGAAAGAATGGATTTTTGATATTGGTGCTTCATCACATGTGTAATGAAAAAGATGATTTTCATGAGTTTGAAGAGCTAAAGGTCAAGTGTATCTAGGAGACAACAAGTGCACTAAAATCCAAGGAAGAGGTAAAGTCCAAGTCACCAACTTTGAAGGCGAGACCAAGTCACTCAAAGATGTTCTTGGTGTACCAAGCCTTTGTAAGAACCTCCCCTTAGTGAAGACCATTACAAAGTGCAACATGACGGTGCAATTTGATCACAACAAAGTTCAAGTCATTGATCGTGAATCTAATGAAGTGATAGCTCAAGGCTTTGAAGACAAAGTTCTCTACAAACTTTCAAGTTTTATGGCCAAACATTGAAGTCTTAGCTTATGGCATTGCAGATTTGGACATACCTCTTACTTTGCTAAGATCTCTTTTAATAATCTTCTCAAAGGTCTACCCAAGATCGTAGAAGTGGAATTCAATTTTCAAGCATGTGTCAAGCAAATAGTTGTCCATTTTCCTATAGAAGCATCCATTTTTGCAAATAAAACCTAAGCATTAGTCCATGTCAACATTTGTGGACCTATGCATACACTGTGTATATGGATCAATTTACTTCTTCTTGATAGTACATGGCTTTACTGATATACCTAGGTTTATTCACTCAAGCAAAAAGAGGATGCCCTTTCCAAGTTTAAGGAGTGGACATAGATAATTCAAGAAGACTTTCCAATTTCTTTGAAGGTCATCTAATCTAATGAAGACAATAGTTTTGTCAATCACAACTTCTCCAAGTACTTGAAACAACATGGAATCAAGTATTAAGCAATGCAAAATACTCAACAAGCTATTGCCTTATAGAATATTTGAAGTGTGATCCAGATGGCCAAGGTTATGCTTAGTCAAAAGAAACTTCCACTAAAGTTTTGGGGAGAAGTAGTACAAACATTTGTACATATTTAGAATAGAGGGTTCTCAAATGTCTTGAAGAAGCAGACGCCATTTGAGTCTTACTTTTAGAAGCAACTGAGTCTGAGCTATTTTCACATCTTTGGTAGTGATGCCTACATCCAACGCCATAATGATGATCATCCTAAGCAATACATTTTCATCAGTTACAATGAATAGCAAAAGGCATACGAACTCTATGATCCAAAGAGTCATTTAATTATAATAATCAAAGACTACACGTTTGATGAATACTCTAATTATTCATCCCTTTTGAATCCTCCCATTTCTGCTTCAAAGGGGGATCATTCCAGTTTGGAACAGTCACACTATGTGTAGCATGCTCTCTTTGTACATGACTTTCCTGATCATGATATAGTTTTGGAGCAGGAGGAATCAAAGATACCATCTCATCTTATACCTTAGATGGCTATATCTCCTATCCTACCATCAAAGGTTTATATTTCCCCTCAACTTCAGTTGGGCATTACTCCAAGATCAATGACTTATAATTTTCCATTCCTATCTTGGAGAGTCCACTTACCTGTTGGAACATCAACCTTGCACTATGGTTGAGGTGGATTTCATCTGCATCAAAAGCTATCACTTGGATTACATCGAAGGAATATCCATTGGAGAGTTCTTTTACTTATGCTCATTTATTGTATTTTTTTGAGAGATTTTTTATGGTTCATTTACCATTGTAAAAGCCTTGAGATTTACACATATAAAAGAAGAAATATAGAGCCCAAATCCCACGAATTTGTGGTGGTTGAGTTGCATTCAATCAAGCAATAAATCACCTAAAAGTAGATCAAACTAGATCTTCACTTTTCCTAAATTGTAGAGAAGTGAATTGATTCCCTTCAACAACCATTCCCACCTTCATTTGAATTCAAAATCCACTTACACAACTCTTGGAACCACTTCTAGATTCTACATAAAGATTTTAAATCACTTATACAATATATGGAAGCAATATACATACACTTGTGACCATCATTGTCTTGCTCCTGCATTTTCCTACATCATCTTCTTTGCCAATAGTAATCTTGCAGAGGCTACTGCTCTCTCTACAGAGCTCTAAATTGGATGAAAGATGGCACCTTGGAAAGCTATTAGTGTCTAGTCTATGCATCTAAAGTTTCATAGCATTTGGTTTAGCAAATTGGGAGAATTGAGTCTCCATAACCTTAAGGGCTGGCCTTGTACTGGTTGGCTCGACCAAATTTTAGTGCTTTGAAACTCACTTTTCTACCTCCTACAAGCTTCTCCAAGTTCCTTCAGTGGTATCACAGCTAGATCAAGATGGGTGACAACTTTCCCTCAATGATCGAGAAGATTGATTGACACAACTACATGGCTTAGTACATTAAAATGGAGGCATTTTTGCAAGGTAGAAATCTTTATGGAATTGTAGGAGGTGATGAAGCTATGCCTACTCCAAGATCCAAAGGAGGACCTACACAAGAGGAGAGAGATAAGTTCACACTTTGGTGTGCAAGGGATGCTCAAGCAAGGTCATACATACTAAAACCTATCTCTAACTTTCTACTACCACATATCAGAGGATGCAAACATCTCAAGAGACTTGGGATGCCCTTGAGACCTTCTTTCCTGCTAGTACCAAAGCAAGAAAGAATCATCTTTGGAACGAGTTCAATCAAATGAAGTAGACACCTAAACAAACCATCACAAAGTTTGCTACCAAGGTCAAGGAGGTTGCAGATCACTTAGCATCCATTGGAGATCTCATTAAAGAAAAGGTCGCAGACAAATTCTCAATGGGATTGGAACTGATAAGCAATGGCAATCCTTCACGACAGCTTATGATCTTATCATGGATGTGCAGACTCTAGACTTCAACATATTTCTTGGACAACTCTTCAATCAAGAGGCCAACAATAGCATAAAGGAAGGTAACTCCTATCATGGTAATTCGACTAGTGCTCTATATGCAGATAAGAAAGATAAGAAGCAGAAAAGCAAGAAGAAGGAAGAAGATGAAGACGAGACTTCCCTAGCCAACTTCGCAAGCAAGAGCAAGTGGAAAGGGAAGAAGAAATGATCAAAGCATGACAAAGCCAAAGGTAAGAATGTTCATCCTTGTGCCATCTGCGATAAGACCAACCACACCACTCAAAATTTTTGGTTCAATACGAAGACCCAGAAAGGAAGTGGAAGATGTGGATATAGCAGCAATAGATGCAGAGGTGGACACAAGTTCAACAATAATAATAGAGGCTATAATAGAACGGACTTCAACAATTATTCAAAAGATCAACCACATGAAGGCTCATTGCTTCTTATGAATCTAAGCCAAAAAGAAGGTAAAGAAGATGATAATTTGTTCTACATAGATTCAAGATGTTCAAATCATGTTGTAGGCAACATTGCTCTTCTATCTGATTTGGAAAGTCTAAAGCATAGACATGAAGTACAAACAGGGGATGACACAAAGCACACTGTGGAGAGGATTGGTAACGTCAAAGCTTCCAATGGCAGGACAAACATTTTGAGTAAGCTTCTCTATGTACCCACTATCACTAAAAACCTAATAAGTTTAGGCCAAATAGTCCAAAAAAGCTTGCAAGTTAGGTTCACCCAACATGGAGCTTTTGTGGAAGATCCATGTCAAGGCTTCAAGAAGATAACCAAAGGTGAGAAGCATGGTAGAATCTTTACTTTTGAAGTAGGAGAAACCAAGAACATAGCTCTATCCACTTTTGGGTCTCAAACCGTAAGTGAGCTTGAAGTGTGGCATAAGAGACTTGCTCATGTGAATGAAAGAACATTGAAGGATATATGTAGGGATCAAAGTGTTATAGGACTGCCCAACATATCAAAACAACACATGATCAACAGGTGTGATGCATGTCAAATCGGGAAGGCACAAAGACAACCATTGAACCACAAAGGCTACATCCACAACAAATTATTGGACTTAGTACATACAGATGTATGGGGACCAAGTCAAGAACCTTCATTGGTAGGATCAAGGTATTATGTCTCATTTATTGATGACCATAGTAGATGGACTATTCTATACTTTATGGAGAGTAAGAATGAAGTGTTTGATTGCTTCAAAAAGTATCTCGCACATGTGGAGAATCATATAGGTAGATCACTCAAGAAGCTTAGATCTGATCGAGGAGGAGAATACTTCTCCAAAGAGTTTGTTGAGTTCTTGCAAGATAAAGGTATCAAAAGGGAAGTGACTACGAGGTATGCTCCTCAAGTGAATGTGATGAACGAGAGGAGAAACAAAACATTGGTTGGATTAGGCTGAACAACGCTGAAGAGAACAAGTTGCCACATTATCTATGGGCAGAAGCAATTTCAACTATAGTGTACCTTCTCAATAGACTACCATCCAAATCACTCCAAGGTATGACACCTTATGAAGCACGGTATGGAAGAAAACCTAGTCTTGGACATCGCAAGTTGTTTGTTTGTTTAGCTTATGTTCATGTACCATCACAAATAAGAGGTAAGCTAGATGAAAGGGCAACAAAGGAAGTGTTTATTGGCTATGAATCAACTCAGATGGGTTACAGGTTCTATAATCCTTCAACCAAGCAATTCACTCCAAGTAGAGATGTTTTGTTTGAAGAACACATGTCTTGGTATGATGAAGACACACAAAAGGTAACTCTACCATATGACCTTGATTTTGATTCTCATCAATTAAGAAGCAAGCATGATACACAGGTCTAGGATCCAAGAAGTGATACAGACGATGACCAAGATGAAAGAGAAAAGGATTACAAACTATGGAAGTCAAGAGGAAAAGCAAAGATGCAAGAGGTTGGAGAATGCTCCAAACAAGCACCTAGAAGATCAACAAGAGAGAAGAAACAAACAGAAAGGTATGGATATGATTCCACATTTGTTACAAAGCATTCAATATACTTGGAAAAAGATTTAGTTTCAAAAGAACCATCAATCTATGAAGAGGCAAAGGAAAATCCTAATTGCAAAAATGCCATGAAAAAGAAATAGATGCATCAAAGGAGATGGACACTTGGGATTTGGTTAGAATGTCATTGAATCAAAAGGTCACGATTGGTTGCAGATGGGTATATAAAGTTAAAAAAAGTTCAAATGGATCAGTTTGCAAGTACAAGGAAAGATTAGTTGCCAAAGGATGCTCAGAGACTCATGGTATAGACTATGAGGAACATTCTCACCAGTTGCAAAGGTGACTATAATCAGGACATTGATAAGTGTAGCCACTACAAGGAATTGGAGACTCCTCCAACTTCATGTGGAAAATGCATTCTTAAATGGTTGGATAAGTGAAGAGGTATACATGTCACAACCACTAGGCTTTGAAGACCCTAATCATGCATCTTACATTTGTAGACTTAAGAAAGTATTATATGGATTGAAACAAGCTCCTAGAGCTTGAAATTACAGGTTGATTATATACCTTCAAGATCAAGGGTTCAGATCTAGCAACTCAGATCCTTCTCTATTCACCAAAAGAGATCACAATGAGACTATCTATCTATGTGTATATGTAGATGATATTATTGTGACAACTGATGATCTGAATGGCATTCAAAGGATCAAGAGACACATGCAAGAGGAGTTCAAAATTAGTGCCTTAGGTGAGCTCACATATTTCTTAGGTATGTAGGTGATATACACAGATGAAAGAATCTATTTGACTCAGAGAAGATACATTCAGGATCTTCTTCTCAAGTTCAAAATGGAGAACACAAAACCTATATGTACACCTTTGGAGATGAATCATAAACTAAGTGTTTATGAAGGTGAGAAAATTGAAGACATTAAAGAATATCAAAGCTTGGTAGGTAGCTTGATATATGCTACTCATACAAGGGTAGACATCTCATATAGTGTGGGAGTGCTAAGCCAATTCATGCACTCTCCAAGAAGAACACACATGGATGCAACTAAGAGAGTACTTAAGTATCTCACAGGTACAATCAATGAAGGTATATTCTATCCTTACTTTTTAGATTTGGATATCAAAATCTATTCAGATGTAGATTGGGCAAGAACTAAGGATGATAGAAGAAGTACTTTTAGTTACTTAGCATTTTCCGGCTCAATGTTAGTGTCATGGAGTTCCAAGAAGCAACCTAAAATTGCTTTATCCTCAACTGAAGTAGAGTATAGAGGTTTGACCATAGCACCTCAAGAGGCAGTATGGTTAAAAGCATTGTATACAAATTTGGGACTTGTGAGTTCCAAGCCTCACATATTTGGAGATAATGTAAGTTACATGCATGTAGCAGCAAATCATATTTTCCATGCAAGAACCAAACACATAGAGGTTCATTACCACTTCATCAGAGAGAATCTCATGGCAAATGAGATTGATATTTCTCTTGTTCCAACTTAAAAGCAAGTAGAAGATATGATGACAAAGACACTTGATGGAATAAAGATTTGTAAATTCAAAGCTATTGTAGGTATTCAACCTATCCGAGAATGAAGACTCAAGCATACTTTAGCTTGAGGGATAGCTGTTTGAACATCAAGCTTGCACTATGCTTGAGGTGGATTTGATCTACATCAAAAGCTATAGCTTGGATTACATCGAAGGAATATCCGTTGGAGAGGTCTTTTACTTATGATCATTTATTGTATTTTTTGAGAGATTTTTGATGGTTCATTTACCATTGTAAAAGCCTTGAGCTTTACACATGTAAATGTAGAAAGATAGAGCCCAAATCCCACGAATTTGTGGTGGTTGAGTTGCATTCAATTAAGCAATCAATCACCTAAAAGTAGATGAAAATAGATCTTCACTTTTCCTAGATTGTAGGAAAGTGAATTGATTCCCTCCAACAAACATTCCCACATTCATTTGAATTCAAAATCCACTTGTGCAACTCGTGGAACACTTCTAGAGTTTATATAAAGGCTTGAAATCAGTTTGTACGATACATGGAAGCAATATACATACACTTTTGACCATCATTGTATTGCTCCTTCATTTTCTTGCATCATCTTCTTCACCAATAGTAATCTTGCAGAGGCTTTTGCACTCTCTGCAGAGCTTCAAATTGCATGAAAGATGGAATATTGGAAAGGTATTAGTGTCTAGTTTATGCCTATAAATTTTCATAGCACGTGGTTTAGTAGATTGGGGAGAAATCTCAGTTTTTGTGTCCTAGGGTCAATCTCTACATATTCCTAAAAAATAGGAAGTACCACCGTTGAGTGTTTGATTCATTCCTATAGCATATTTTGCTTATTCCTTATAGTCTTGTGCATTATATACACTAAACACTATGTGTATCACTCCCATAAAAGGATTTTCTCTAATTGTAATCATGCTGGTCACTATGAACATTTGAAGTTCATAGTCTCTTCCAAACATAGTAAGTTTTTTGAGCTAGTCAATGTGCAAACTTATCTGTTTTGTATCGAGTCTTTCTCCTTGATGCTTCAAAGTACAGTGTGCATTTCTTTGCACTTATCCCATGCCTATAAGGTCAATTTGAGTCTCCATAAGCTTAAGGACTGATCTTGTGCCAGTTGGTTGGACCAAACTTCGTCGCTTTGAAACTCACTTTTCTACCTCCTACAAGCTTCTCCAAGTTCTTTCATTACCTCCTCTACCGTAGCATTCTGAGCATGTACTTTTCCATTCTTGGAGTCCAACATCTATTCATTTACCATAGGATACTCCAACATCTACTTGGATTAATCACTCAGTTGGATCCTTTTCTGAGCAGCCTCCCAGTTTAGAGGGGGCTTCCATGGTCCTACTGACACACATAAGGACTATGTACATTCCATTGAGGACCACATCATACATATGTACTACCATGTGACTATGATTTTATGCTTCATGATTTATATCTCATTCTTGTAGGACCTAGGTCTTGGCGATACACATCTCGTGGTGGATATTGTCAAAGCTTTGGCGGTTCCCATGTACCATATGCAATCATCCTACCTATCTCCCATGGAGGTGATCTCGTTGAGTGAGATCTTGTTTCGTTCTTGTACCTCGTTGGTAGCATACCTGTGGAGCATGTGCTTGATCCATCTGGTGGACATCTTATGGAGTACCTCATGATCCCGCATGGTCGATACCACTTAGAGGCTATGGATTTCTAGATGAAGACTTCATATTTGGTGCACGTGCTACTACTGCTACATTCTTGGTGAACCTTTCTCTCATACCCTAGCAACTTCCATACTCTACAAAATGGAGTTGCAGAGGGCATGTTGAGAATATGAGAGTGCATCTACCTTTTGTGTCTTGGAGTCACTCTTTTTGCATTCCATTTCCATTATATTTTCATTTTATATTATAACCTTTGTATTTGGTACCTTGCCATTTGCTTCTGCCATTGTATTCATTCTCCTTTGAGGGGAATTATCCCACATGAGATGTACTTTGGAGAACCCCTCCCAAATCTATATAAGGAGGGCCTCTCCCCCCATTTGTACTTGGTTAGCAGATTGAGGAGCCTACTCCATGCTCTTGGCAAGCTCATTTTCTAATCCATGTGAGGTTACCCATTTCTTTGTCTACTCACTTTGAGTCTCTAACACTCTTTCTTTTGGGAGTACACTCTTCTTTCATTTTGCTTCCACACATGTACTCTCTATAGTTGTAACCTTCATAATGTGAAGCTTTAGAGGTGATAAATGTAACAAGATATCACTAATCTATTTGGTGATCCGAAAAACCTCTCGTTTTATGTCATCGTCCATCGACAATGAAATCACAAAGATATGGTCTAAAGATTTCCAAAGTGTTGCCTCAGTAGCCAAACATTGGAATAGTGTTGTGAAGAACACACATAGTAATTTGCAGCAATACAAAACAAAGACATAGAGGATAAGGAAGGAATAAAGAAAAATTCTCATAAAAGGCTTTCGAATCTTGAGGAGGAAGTTAATAAATGTGAAGTGCATCTTCAATAAAATCTTCTCAAAATAGGGAATAAGGTGAGATTGGAAGAACAAATTCAATGTAAGAATCTTTTCATGTTTGTAAAAGAGTGGAATACAATATTTTAAAGACGAAGGAGGTGAAATAAATATGTTCAATTAGAACAATGTAAAAATGCAACACTTTACACAAAAACTGCACATAAAGGAATGTATGTCAAAAATTTCATGCGTTAGGTCGAAAAAGATCTTGCCGATTTTCATTTTTTAGTCTCTCAATGACTTGAAATTCGGCCCTGAATTTTTTCCATTGCAACCTTTTAATCCCATTAAGCTCAAAAGATCTACCCCACAAGGAGGCTCTTTCACGCCTCCCCTTTTTTGCTATGGTCATTGAGAAGTTGAGCTACTTCATAGCTCTTTGTGCAATGCCGATAGAAGTGAAGATCTCTAGAGAATCAACAAGGAAATATGGGAAACCAACGTTTGAAAACCCCGGAATGATGGTCTCTAAAGAAATACCTCAATTGCCTTGACAGAAGAGTTAGAGATTGTAAAGTATCTTCTCATTAAAAAAAAGCACAAGATGTTTTCTATAGAAAACAATAAACCTTTTTCTTAATTGCCCTTTTATGTATCTCTCTCTAAGTTTCTTTTATGTACCTCTCTATAACGTTCTTTTATGTTCCTCTCTCTAACTTTCTTTTATGTATACCTCTCTATCTTTCTTTCCCTTGTGTGAACATGTCTCTACCTCGCTCCCTATGGATATGTCTCCGTAAGCTTAAAGACATGGCAACGGAGTTAAGGAATGTAGAACTTGCGATTGATGGGCCTGTCATTTTGTGGACATGACCCGGTCAAGACTATTGAGCGTCCAAATAATCTCTCTCTCTCTCTCTCTCTCTCTCTCTCTCTCTCTCTACTCCATGCATCTCTCTCTGTCTGTGTCCACTCCATGCCTCTGTGTGTGTGTGTGTGTGTGTCTACTCCATGCCTGTCAAGGCAGAAGAGAAAAACGAAGTAAAATTTGTCGCTTTCTAGAGTCACAAGTCTTAGAAAAAGAATGATTGGGTCCAAAACACCACCAAACTATCCCAATTGAGGATCGACATAGATAGAGAAATAAAGAAAAACGAGAAGAAAAAGCCATTCATGGTAACTATAGAGACATGTAATTCTAACATTTAATGTTTATGCTTCCACGGAAATAACAATGGGGTATTAAATAAACAATGAAGATTTGACCAACTTAAAATGTACTACTTATATTCGGAATAGGATGAAGCTATGGGAGAGAGAATACATGTATAAAAAAAAGACTATCTATGTGCAATCTCTTCTTTTCAGTGTTGGTTCCCTACCACCCATTCGGTGGGTAGCACAAGTGTGGTTATTGGATACAGTTAGAGATATTTCTTTTGTGTTGTTCACTATATCCTCAGTCCTAGTCACTGAGGGATTGAGATCAACCTTGATGGACCCCTCCCCTTCTTGGTGGTATCTTTGTATGCTCCTAATGCTCCACTTGAAAGAGTTGGAACATGGAACTCTCTTGATTGCCTCCATAGCAATGTCATCCTTTTAGGAAGCGTCAACATGGTCGAATGGGTTAGCAATCATTAAGCGTATCTTGGTCATTTGATTGAAGATAACGAAAAAAAATGATAAGGACTGCTTAAACTTCACCTTCACTTGACATAATTCAAGAACTACAAAGGATACTCATGGTCTAACATTCAAGGAGGTGCCAATCTTCTTTACTTGAAGTTACACATGTGCTAGCTTTTCAAGGCTATGATTAATCTTTGGTGATCAAAAAATTTATCTATGCACATACATTATGGTCTCGAGAGAAAGAAACAAAGTTGCGTTTGAAAAATCCCATAGGTTGAGACCTAATAAGATAAATGAAGGGGATTGGGTGCTTGTCTATGACACTACAATTGAAACCCAATATGAAGCTTTACGGGAACTAGTCAAGAGTGGTGTGTTATATATTCAATTATGGTACATATTCTCTTTCGAAGTTGGAGACAAAAAATTGAAAGACTTAATTGTTGGAGCGCATGTCAAGCTCTTTAAGATGAGAAAATACGAGAATTACAAGTGAATGGGAGAGGAACAAGCAGATAAAAAAAGCTAAGGAAACTAGTGAAGGAAATCAAGATGAGGGAAAAATGTGAAATAAAGCTTTGAAAATGCATACTGCGGAGGCGTCTTATGCTACTGAGGTTGGGGAGTTGTGAGAGATTGCTACACAGTTTTAGCATACTCTATTGTCGGATGAGGCCCCTTCTAAGACTTGGCAAGAAAGCAGGGAGTGTGTCTTAGAGCATGTGAGATGCAGGAAAGGCTTTTTGCACCATTCATTGATAGCGATCTTCTAGATGCATTGCATGGCATGCGTGTGAGTGAGGAGATGCAGGAAAGGCTTTTTGCACCATTCATTGATAGAGATCTTCTAGATGCATTGCATGGCATGCTTGGGACAATTTGCTTTTTGCACCATTCATTGATAGCGACCTTCTAGCTGCATTGCATGGCATGGCTTGGGACAATTGTCATTGTGATGATGGTCTTTTTCCTTGGTTCCTTCTCAAATACTGGGGGCTTATTGGGGATCAGAACCCTCTCGCTTTTGAGGAGATCATGGAGGGGGGCCATCTCCCTCATTCGCTTGCTAAGGGTTTGATCTTTCTTATCCCCAATGAAGGGGGACAGTTGGATAATATCAAATAGTGGCACCCAATCATGCTTCTAAAATCTACCTACACGGAGGCTTTGAGTTTGAGATTGGAGGTGCTCGTTGAGTCTTTGATCGATCCTCGTTAGAGTGGGTTTGTCAAGGGTCATAGCATCCTTGACAATATTTTCACCTTCTGGGAAGCTAGCTCCCTAGCCAACATGGACTGTTGTTCTTTTATTGGATTTTGACGATTCCTATGATGGGGTTGATTGGGCTTCTCTAGAGGACACCATGTTATGTATGGGCTTTCTTACCTGTTGGAACAGGGGTGTTGCTTCCCTATACTGGTCTGCCCACAAGAAGATTTTGGTTGTCGGAGGTCCAAGGGAGAGGTTCAATATTTTTTATTTGGTTCTCACAACCACCCCTTAGCTCCCACTTTGTTTCTTTTCTTTTTTGAAGCCATGAGTGTTTTATTGATTGCTCATGACATTGAACTTGAGGGTATCAGGCTCTCGATTAGAGATGAGTATCTACTGGATGCTGAGTTTGTTGATGATATGGCCTTTTAGTTGTAGGGCTGGGAGGCAAGTTTGATCTTGTTTGAGCATGCCTTGGATAGATTTTGTGATGCTTCAAGTGCCAAGATTAATTGGCACAACTCAAGTGGTTTTTGGATTGGTTATGATGATCTACCTAGGTGGCTTCCTGGTGGGCAGTTTTAGTGGATCTCCCCTTGCACAAGAGTCAAGTACCTTGGTTGCCATATTGGTCTTGATCTCGCAGCTAAGTGGTAGATCTCTCCCTTCCTTCTAACCATCAAGAGGAAGTTGCTTTATTGGAGCTCTACTCATTTGTCTCTAGCTGGGCATGTTGTGGTGGTGAACCATGTTCTTTTGTCTACGATGTGGTATGTCACCTCTTGCTGGATCTTCTTGAATTCATGTATTAATGAGATTCAATGGCTAATAAGGATTTTTTTATGGTGTGATCGAGATTGTAGCTCCATTTGGGCTAAGGTTTTTTGGCAATTCCTCACTCTGCCTTTGGAGTGTGTAGGTTTGGGGATCATTGAACCTGCCTGCTAGAGAAGATCCTTGCTGGGCAAGTTCATTATGTGTCATTCTTCTTGGCCCTGAGTCCTTGATGGATTTTCTTCACCATAGATTAGAAATTTTTTTTCCTACCACTAGTGGGCCAAAGGAGCCTCAAATCATATGGATTCTCTCGGAGATGAGGCAAACGGGCTTCTCTTGGCTCAACAAGGATTATTTTTCTTGCAATATCCTAAGATCTTGGGAGCAACTTGGTGTCGTGATAGTCCAACTCACACCCTCTTGTATAAACGAGGAGCTCTGTCAGCCTATTATTTGGAACCAATCAAAGAGAGGGTTCACGGTTGTGCCCACCCCCTCATCCAATCAAAGAGAGGGTTCACAGTTGTGCCCATCCATATGTTTCTTTGGGGGGTTTCGTTAGAGGTCCATGGTAGAGTGTGGCAAACTAGCTCAATTTGTATAGTCTTTGTATGGCGCATTAACAAGAACAATGTAAGGGGATGTGTGGTGCATTTGATTATTAGGGATGTGAAGGAAGCAATTTAGAGGGACTAGGGGACTGAGGTTGACCTCGATCAGCAGGCGGCCTAGCTTGGGGTCTTTACATGGATTGAGGTCTTGATCCTTTCCTAGGGCATCGATCAGGATGTGACTCTCTTCTTCAAGATTGGGGATGAGGGGTGGATGCATCACACACCACTTAAGTCTGAGATCATTGCAGTCTGAACCTTTTAGCAGATTCAGGTAATTGGCACATGGGATCGGAACAAGCATATGGAATGTGATCCGATAGACATTCATACTATTTTCATATGGTGTCTCTAGGTGTAGGAGGCTCGACCATTATCTCTGCTCCTTTGGGACTCAGGGGAGTGGTAGTGGCATGATCCCCTTTCCTTGAAGGAGGGCTATCCTATCCCATTCTTTCCATACTCTGCAAGGCTATGATGGAGGATCATCCACATGCACCAAGCTATTAGGCCTGCTGTGGTTGAGTGGGCTTACAGAGGAGTTTCTCCTTTCCTTTTGGTGTTCAATCTTGGATGCCTAGCAGGCTTTTTGGGTGATCCTATTTCAGTGGTCGCTTGCCCATAGGAGCATTGCTCTTGGAACCTCATCGAGCTTTGGGTCCTGGCATCGTGACTATATGGGTTGTGGTTATCATTTGGAACCACAATTGCATTGTCTTTGGGATTTTCCACTAGCGCAATAGATTTGGCAGAGGATCTTGAGGCTTTTTACCTGGCACATAGGGCCCTAGACCATCACCTAGGGTGCTATTTCTTGGGGCTCTCACCCTAGCCCAACCCTCTACTATGAGCATGAGATTGAGAGTATGATTATTTTGATTCAGGGTGGGCAGGTTGACATCACCTAGGAACCACACATCTCTCCCTAGATAAGAGACCACGATCCTCATTGGGAACTGATGAGCAGTCTTGCAATGAGGTTCATTTGGAGGGTAGGATGTTGATGCATCTTTGAGCAGTGCACGATATCTCAGGCTAAGAGCGTGTAGGACTTATGGCTAGAGCTCGTTCACACCCTAGGTATGTTGGAAGTCAATGTTTATATTGGCTTAACAATTAGCTTCACTAAGAAGCATCAACCTCAGTCTTCATACTTTAAACAAACTATATATATTTGAAAGTTTACATACTTCTCCAAGGGAATCCACGCGGGCACAGCGTATTTATATACAATATCTCCATACACATGTATAACGATGGGCGCTCATATGGTCTAGAACAAACCTTCTTAAATCACTCTCCGCCCACCCGGGTTCGAATCCCGTTAAACGCATCTGAAGGCAGTGTTTTTCGAGTTGTTTGCTTTTAGGAAACACACACGGACGGGCTGCGGATTTCTTTTTCGGTAGCGATCAATTACGATCGTAGCTTTAAGATTTCTTTTAGCTTTTCATGGATACTCAAAAACTATATAATAAGGCCCTTGGCTCATTGTATAATCACTCACTCAAAGACCTAGAGCTTGGAGATCTTGTTGAAGACAGAGTGTTCTCACACTCTTGAAGGAGGTGAAGTTGTGGTGAAGGAGAGGCTACTCTCATTGTAGCAGGAAGTCTTCTACGAGGTGGTGGTAACTATCTTTTGTGAGTTAACCTTGTGGTTGATTTACAATTCCGTTACACTATTTTGTTAGCTTCGTTGCTTCATTCTCTTCACACACACTTAGATTATTTCGACATAATCTAAATTTTGTATCATCATCTTCTTATTCTTCCATTAGTGAGTGCACCACTTTATATGGTTGAGTAGTACTCCCATGTTGTAATTTGGACATCTATTATTTTTAGTGAAGTACATCCAGCTTACGTTCCCTATCCTTGTCTCAAGATCTCTTTCTTTCTCTATCTCACTTATCATCTTGTCAATTAAGTTGTGTATGCTCAAAAGGTTTTAGTATTGGAACGATCCTAGGGCCCCAAATTCCAACACTTGGTATCAGAGCTTTAGGGTTTTGGTATCAGAGCTACATAATTGACATACACACTTAAGATAAGATGAGTGAGATTAGAATTGAGATTGAAGACAAGTTGGATGGATCTTCTAATTATCCCATGTGGAGTTTCATGATGATGAACTTGTTAGTGACAAAGGATTTATGGAGTATCGTCAATGGATCTTTAACAAGACCAAGACGAGAAGGCGAAGAAGGGTCTACAGCAGCTTCAACAGGTACTGGAATTACAATTACAGAACCAACTGAAGAAGAGGTAACCACTTCGACATCCAGAGTCACTGCTAGGTCTGTACCTAGAGTTCCTCCTACTGAAGATCAAGCAAGATGGGATGATAGAGATGCTTTAGCACTTTCATTCATAGCAATGAGTGTCAAAAAGCATATTCTACCACAGATCAGATCTTGCAGAAGTTCTAATCAAGCTTGGTTAAAGCTTGAGAATCTTTTTCATAGCAGAAATCCTGCTAGGAAAGCTCAATTAAGGAGACAACTAGCAAATACAAGGATGAAAGCTGGTGAGTCAATTCAAACCCACATTACGAGACTCGTTGACTTGAGAGATCAACTTCTAAATGTAGGAGTTGAGATATCAGATGAAGAAATGGTAAATACGCTAATTAATTCACTTCCTATTTCATATCGATCTTTCATAACCACTCTTACCCTTACCACAAGAGATAGAGAGGTTACATTTGAAGAGTTAGAGTTCTTGTTACTTCAAGATGAAGATCAGTTGAAGGGAATGGAAGAGAATGAAGAAGCACTTTCATCTTCATCAAAGGGTAAGAAGAAGAAGGATAAGAAGAAGGAAAAACAATCCAAGAAGGAAAGTAGGTCCCTCTCACCTTCTACTTTAGATTCTGTATCTACGACATCTAAAGAGAATTCTTCTAAGAAGAAGGTAAAACTATGTTCTTTCTGTAAGAAACGTGGACATATTCAGTCAAAATGTTATAGAAGGATTGCAGCAGAAAAGAAAAAGGCATCAAGTAATGTTGCAGAAGATGATAAAAAAGGGAAATCTCAAGGTGATTCTTATGCCTGTATCACTATTGAGGAAGTAGCTTTTGATCAAGCAGCTTTACAAGTTCTTTCAGCAAGTCCTTGGATATTTGACTCAGGTTGTAGAGAAGTATTTTCTTCTCTTTCCTATTCTTCAGGTAGAAGAGTTACTATTGCAGATGGCAATGATTTGGATGTTGTGGGAATAGGTACAGTAACCCTAAAGTCAAGAGAAGGTGGTGTTTTTCAAATTTCAGATGTCCTTTATGTACCTGAAATGAAGATAAATCTGCTATCTATATCTGCATTTTTAAGTGATGGTTTTAAAGTTGTATTTGAGAAAGATCTTTATAAGATCTTATCACATAAAGAAGACAAGTGTCTTTTGCAAGGTACGCATAAAGAAGGGATCTTTGTTCTGTCAAAAATCAGTCAGGCATATGCAGTCAAATCTTCGTCACCGGTGGAAGATATGAAGCTATGGCATGAAAGATTTGGACATATCAGTTTTGGAGCTCTCAAGAATATCAAAGATAGAGGTATGGTTGAGATTTTACCCTCATTCAAGCTACCTGATGATTCAGATATATGTGAAGGTTGTCTTGAAGGTAAGATGCATAAACTACCTTTCAAGAAACATGGTCATATTATAGCTACCAGGAAATTACAGATTATTCATTCAGATGTGAATGGACCTATGAGAGCAGACTCTATTCAGGGTTTCAGGTATTTTGTCCTATTTGTGGATGATTTTACAAGATACTCATGGATCTATGGTCTTAAGTCGAAGTCAGAAGTCTTTCCTATGTTCAAGAAGTTTGTAGCTATGGTTGAAAATGAAAGTCAGGAAACTGTCCAGATTCTCAGAAGTGTATCAATCGTCTTGTGTTACATGGCTTATTGACTAAGTACAGTAATGCTTGATGATCTGTAAAGAATTTGAACTTGTTTGCCAACAATGTCTAAATTTCTTTACTACGTAGATCATTCCTAATCCTTCTCGTTCCATCGTGGTGTAATTTCTTTCTGCTGCATTCAACTGTTTGCTCGCATAAGCTATGGGGAGATCTATATTACCTTCATTCGTGGGTTGTGCTAACACACATCCTATGGCATAGTTGGATGCATCCACATGTACATGGAATGGCTTTCTCCAATCCGGGGTTGTCAATATAGGGCTGAGCACAAACGTCGTTTAAGTTCATTGAAGGAACTCTCACATTCATCTGTCCATTCAAACTTGGTCAAAAGAGAGTACAGAGGCTTAGCTATGATTGCATACATGTGTATGAATCGTCTGTAATAACCACAATGGCCCATAAATGCCTGTACTTTTTTTACATTATTTGGCCTAGGTAGATCTGCAATCACCTTCACTTTTTCTTCATCTATCGAAATTCCATTCTTTGACACAATGTGTCCTAGAATTTTGCCTTGTCTGACCATGAAAACACACTTTTTTGGGTTTAAACAAACCTGATATTCTCGACATTTGTCAAATACTTGTCTTAATTCTAGGATATGCGTCTGTCTTAGATTTGAATGAGCACATATGTCATCGACATAAACTTCCAAATTCTTGCGTAAGAATTCCTTGAAAACATGACACATGAGTCGCTGGAAAGTGGCGGGTGCATTTGTTAAGCCAAATGGCATCACATGAAATGCAAATATGCCCCATTCTGTGGTGAAAGCCATCTTGTGTTGATCTTCTGGAGCAATGGATACTTGATTATAGCCTGAGAAACCATCAAGAAAGCTATAAACTTCCTTGCCCGCAACTCTTTCCAATAGGTGTTCCGTGATAGGAAGAGGATAACTATCTCTAATCGTGGTGGCATTAACTTTTTTAAGGTTAATACACACATGCAATTTTCCATTCTTCTTGGGCACAACCACAATGGGGGATACCCATTCGGTATGCTCAATTTCGTAAATGAATCCTGCTTCTATCAAACGATCTATTTCTTCTTTAATCTTTGCAGCGTAGTTATCATTGTACGTGTATGGTTTCTGTTTCGTAGGCCTTGCATCTGGAGTCATAGGGATTCTATGAGAACATATATCTAGGTCTACTCCTTTCAAGTCTTTGTAACTCCAAGCGAAAACGTCTCTATATTCGCGCAATAGGGCAACTAATTCTTCTTTTTCTTCATTTGTCAAATCATGCCCTATGTATGTACATTTTTCTTCTTCTCCTTCTATGGCTACTATTATTTTTTTGGTTTTCTCTCGATTATCATATACCTCTCCAACATCAACTTTTCTGTTAGGCATTCGTACCATTATTCTTCTATCTTCTATTTCATATTTCTTGAAGTTCTCAGGAACCTCAAACAAAGATTCTTCTTCTTCTGACATGGTTTCTTTCTTTTCTTACCTTCACTTTTGTCAGTCACTTGTGTAGCCATCTTCACCTCATTCATTAGTTCTTCGTGTCTCTGAGGGTGAGCTTCTACTTCATAGAAATATTCTTCCTCTGATGCAAAGGGTGGGTCCATAATAATTGACTCTAGATCAAAGTCACTTGCATCCATGAATGCATCAGTGCTAAGGTCACATTCTTCAATAATAGAATCACACATGATTGGCTCTATCGTGAAAACTGAGATGTCATAGCCATCCTCATCACAGTGGGGTGTCCATTGTTCTTCATTGATGGCTACATCCATGGTTGCTAGAATTTCTGCCCAACCATGGGGTTTGAATTCTTCGTCTGGAAATACTACAGGTGCGTAAGCTGGGTCTTGAAGGGTTCGTGGATGTTGTTCTGAACCTAAGGTCCTAGCTTCTAATCATTATTCCTCTTGTTTTGCTACTTTACACATCCATACATGAGTGTCCTCGTGCAACCATGAGCGATCTGATTCTAATGACTGTACCGATTCCGTTTCTATCTGTGTCTTATGGATGGTATTCCATTGTATTGGGGGTACGTCTTGATGTGAATAGTCTTTAAGATTGACTTTAGTAGTCACTCCTAGATGTTGCAAGTACAAAGAATTAGTTCCCCAATCTTGTACAATTTGCAACTGACCCATGAATGGCTGTCCTAAAATCATCTCGTAAGCATGATTTTTTGCAAAATCACAAATGGCAAAAGTATGCTCAAATTCCACACCACAAGTGGTAAGAGATATGCCTTCTAGTAAGCCTAATGGTTTTTCTATATGTCCGTTAGCCATTTGTGGTTTCATCCTGGTAGGTCTTAATGCTGGCTTACCCCAACGTTTCCATAAGGCAGTAGTAGCGATGGCTACTTCGGCTCCTGAATCTAAGATGGCTTTGGTGGTGTGGCCTTGATGGGTTATTGGAAGATAAGTGTTACCTTCCTCTCCTTTGCTTACATCTCCAATCTTTTCTACGGGTATCTCTGGTACTTTCTTGTGTGATCCTATTTGTGAGGGAGTAGTAGCAAGCTCCGGGAATTGATTTGCTACATGCTTCCACAGTTCTGGTTTTGCCTTTAACAACTCCTCTAGAGTGAGATTACATTGTACTTTGGTATTCTTGATCACTTCCGTGTTTCTTGGGATCACTGATTCCTCATTCCTCACTATTATCGTGGGTGCTCTCATACTAATAGACTTTGCTTCCCAAGGTCCTGTGAACTGAGGTAATTCTTGTAAAGAATTGGATTCAAAACCAGTGTGTTCACTCAGTTGTTCTTCCTCTACATCGTCGTAAATAGAGGGAATGTCTTGGGTAAATTGCTCCTGCAAGTCGTTTATTTCTTGAATAGGAGGATGAGTTCCTTGTTCTTTTCTCCATTTCTCTTCTTGGATTTCTCTCGAAAATTCATGTGAATACCTATGTATGGAGGACAGGTTGCCTTCACCTTCCATATTGGGTACTTGAGACAAGGATGGTGCGTTCCTTTCCTGTGTCTCTGAGGCAATAGGGTTCCTATGCCGATCCTTTTTCTCCTTGCTATCAATCAAGTATTCTACCCTCTCCATCAATCCTTGAAAGTGTAATTCCGGTTTTTCCATGTTAGTCCAATTGAGATATCTAGAGGCTTCAAACATAGCCTCTGCTAATTCCACCATCTTCATGCAAAGTTTAGTCCTCTCATTTTCTAAGTCTGCTCGAGGATAGTTCTTACTCATTTCCGCTATTTGAGGTCCTTCTTTTAATCTAGCTTGATACGAGCGAAACATCATGTCTAGGTTTTCTGGTATGGGTTCCGCTAAAACTGATCCTGATTTTTGAGCTAGGTTCTCTTGATTCAATTCCTGTGAGGTCAATTCTAGTATTTTGGCTCTAGATTCCTTGAGACTTCCTTCCAATTCTGTTATCCTCTTACTCCACTTTCTCTTAATCCTTTCTCTGGAATCTTTCCAAGATTTCGTCTTTTTACTACTAGATTCTCCAACTTCACTAGTTTTGGCTACTTTCTCATGATTAAGTTGTTGGTTCTGTAAGAGCACCTGGGCTCTGGTTATAGCTTGTATAGGCACGTATGTAGGGTCGGATCCATCTGCATTGTGTACAATACCTATCACGTTGATGGGTGTTACATTTGAAGCATTCGCGGGGTTCTTAGGAAAATCTTTTATGACATGCTCTTTGCCACAATCGGCACAAAAGCCTTGTATGTTATAATATTGTGACTGTCCTGCTATCGGAGGATGTGGGCAATCCTTTATGAAATGATCTCCTTGGCACCTAAAGCATGGTCCTCTAGGGCCCTGTGGTCTTTGTTGTCTTAATTGGGGCCGTGGGTTTGGGTTTGTGTACATCAGGTTAGCATAATCAGGCTCCCAACTAGGTTCCAATGGTGGACTATTGTATTGATATGTCTCCACATGTTCTGGTGACTGTGTAATAAGCAGGTGGGCTATCTACATGAGTAGAGTCAAAATTGTTTGAGTTCGGGTCACTTTCGGTGATCAATGGTGAAGAAGGCACTAAAGCCCTACTTAGGTTCTCTTCTGCAGTAGCATATTTAGCTAAGATGACATCTGTTGGTGGGGGTGGCTACTGAGCTAAGACGGGTTGTGCTCTGTGTTGAGCCTGATAAGGATAGTTCTGTGGTGGCCTATAGTAATGAGGCTGAGTATTATATTGGCCTTGATACCTACCTGGCTGTGGGTATGCTTGCGGGTAGTTTTGTCTCACTGCTTGTTTGTTATATGGGTAGTATTGAGCTGTATGATTCGTATATCGTCTCTCAATCGTGCAGTACTGGCCACTAGGGTTTGCTTGTGATTGTGTTGCATTGGGACACACATTTGCCATATGATCACCACCACAAGTGTAACAACGCTTGTTTGTTGTTAACCTAGGCATCTGTTTACTAGAAACTCCTAGTTTCTAGGCCACTTTTTCTGCTAGATCTTCTATCGAGCTGGAAAGTCTTGAAGATGCTAGAGATGAAAAATCTGAATCTTTATAGACCTTTGAGAGTTCCAACTCGTCTCCTAAGTTGTCCTCAATGTATATACAAATTCTTACGCATTGCTCTAGTGTTCTGGGTTCTTTCAAGTATACATTGGAGCGTAGTTTAGAGCTCAAGAGGCCGTCTAAAAAAAGTGATACTTGCTTGGCCTGTGAAGGTACCTCTTGCATCGGACATCTTTCAACATATTGTCTAAACCTATGTCTTGCCAGTCTAACTGTTTCCTGAGGGGTCTGTTTGAAACTATGAATCAACGAAGACGTGTCATGCCTGATCCCACTTTTAGAGAATTCTGTGATGAATGACTCTAAAAAGTGATGGATATCCCTAAATTGTCTTTGTTGCAATGGTTGGAACCAAGTTAAAGCGGTATTCTTTAACATTAGTACAAATGCATTGTATTGCGTGAACATGTCCCATCAAAGTAGTTTTTCATGGATTTTACTAACTAAGTGGGTCTCAAAATTCTAGTGTGTTCACGTGGTCTAGGTAGGGGAAAATCATCTCTACCACGTGGTATTCTAGGTTCTCCTTGTCTATCCACTCTGTCTGTGTTTATGGTGGTTCTATCTCTTGTTATGGGATGATTGAAACTTACTTCCAGTCTCTCTTTGTTTTTCTCTCTTTGAGTGCCATGGGCTGAGGATGTTCCTGCCCCTTGTTGGCTCCCGTTTACGTTTTTTCGAGATGGAGGGAATACTAATTCACCTCTCCATGTGTAGGTATTTCTCGCGTGGCTCGGTACCAGAAAGACTCTTTTTGAAGTTTCATCCAGGTATACAACCTTTCCAGGTGCATCTGGGTCTTTGAATTCATAGATCGTGATGGAGCCTACCTCACTAGGTTGTTCCATTCTGTACCTCCAAAATGCTTTGTCTGTCTCTTTATTCACAAACAACTTTATGCTTCTGTTGTCTTGAGGGATCCACTCTGGGATTAGTACTCTTGTCAATACAGATTTCCCTCTAGGTGTCCTAGGTTCTTCTAATGGTTCTTTTCCTTGGGCTTTAGCTTCAGTCTCCCACTGAATTACACCAAACTCATTGGTATTATTTCGTTGAGTACTTAAGATGTACATCGTTCCTTCCTTGTCTATGTACGCGTCTCGCTCGAATTTCACCACTAGACGTTCCAATCCAATGGGTTGATCAGGATTGTGCATTTGCACCACTTGTCTTCGCAAACCATCCTCATAGATGCGAGCACCTAAGCAGTTGGTTCAGAGAAACTCCAATTGAGTTCTATAGGGTCCTTCAAGATTTTCCAAGTATGCTATGTTTGACCCTCCTTCTGGTCTTTCTATGCTAAAAGCCATTTCCGATTCACTCGTGTCTGAGCTCAACTCGTAGGGATAATTACTATTAAGCTGTTGAGCCCACGAACGTCCTGTAGTTCCTACACTTGCTTCTGATGATCTAAGGCTTTGTCTGTCTAACTTACCTATATGCTTGCCCGATCTAAGGTTCATGAATTTACTTCCTCTGACCGTTAACATTCCTTGTTTTTAATTGCTTGGTTCTTTTTAAATGCCTTTAAGTTCTTGTCTTGTCTTAACTGTATGCGTCAGGAAACAACTTTCCGTGGTACTTTTGAGTTCTCGTTCCGTCAGACTTTAATTCTTTTCCTTTAGGTTTTCGTATCACACACTTTTACTTTAGTCATGGACTTTTTTTTTTATTTAACCTCTTGAACTTGATTGTCCTATCGTCGTTAATCCACAATGCTAACGTTTAGCCTACGCTAAGAATTGACTGAGGGGGTTGAGTGTTCTTCCAACCTCAAGTCAGTTGCTTTGGTTGCTCTGATGCCCAAGAAGCCACGCTTCCCAAGCCCTGCGTTCTTCACTGCCTTGCCTTGATTGCCCTTGATTGTCCTTGCTAGACCTGTAAAATCCCACTATTAGACCAATTCTCACATGGATGATCAAGCACTTGATGTATACACTTTTAAGGTCCTTTCCCTTTTGCCCAAATTTTTTATGCTCCCTGGCTTTCTAGTCCCTAAGATGGTCACGTAGTACTCGTAGAGAGCTTTCTAACGAGCTATAAAGCTCAAAACTCAGACTTCATATGAAAAAGATATGACCGTTCAGGCCCTCGGGGGTAAAAACTGACAAATAGGTTTTTCTCCAAATATGAGCTAAGGGGTCTCCTATGAGTCTAATCACCCAAAAATTTGCCAAAAATAGCCCCCAAATTGGTCAAAAAATCAAACCCTAAAAATTGCGTTTGGGGTGAGCAATCACGATGGTCTGAGATAATCGCGATGGTCTGGAACCGTCGCGATGGTGCAGGTGAACCGTCGTGATGGTGTGGCACAATCGCGATGGTTCCATGGAGCGAACTGTCACGATGGTGTGAAGTGAACAATCGTGATGGTGTGAATGAACCGTCGCGATGGTCTGAATGAACCATCACGATGGTTTAATCAGCGAGCAATCGCGATGGCATCGATCAAACGGTCAACGAGACAATCGTGATGGCGTGAGCCCGTCGTGATGGTCACGAGGCACGATGGCTTGAGCCAATCGCGATGGTTCAAATGTCGAGGCGTCGCGATGGTCTGAGGGTATCGTCCCGATGGTCTAGCTTGCCACGTGGCAGCATCAGTGCGATGGCATGAGCCAATCGCGATGGCGTGGGGTTGACGGAATCGTCGCGATGGTCAAGGACCGTCGCGATGGTTCAAGTGAACCGTCGTGATGGCGTGAGACCGCCACGATGGTCCGGTTGAGCCATCGCGATGGCCTGAGCCAATCGCAATGGTGTGACACAATCGCGATGGCGTGAGCCAATTGCGATGGTCCACCAAACTATGAATTTTTGCAAAGCGTTGGTGGATCCGTGTATGCGCTGGTGTCGCCTACCTAATGGTGAACTCGCTTACCAAAAATGTCGAAGTTGATAGACCATCGCGATGGTCTGACACATACGGCAGAATTCTGACAGAAAGTGAAATTTTACCTTTTGCAAGCTTTCCTGATGCACTGGAGCACTGTACTTGCAAGAAAACTCAAAAACACAATAGCACATGCAAGCACAAAAACTCACTCTCCCTCTCTCACATGCACAAATGAGGGAAAATGAGGAGAATGGGTGGATATGGTGAATTTTCTAATTTTTTTGGAGTGGAAGAAGATGATGCGGTGATGAAGATGGAGTGTGGGGGACGTGAAAAACACTAAAAACTAACTAAATACAACAACAAAAACTAAAATTTTTACCTTCCAATGCCACTTCTTGCTATAGTCTTACCATCACACATTGAACCTAGACTCGATCCTCGACAACAGTGCCAAATTTGGTGTTGCTCTAGCACAATGGTGAGAACCACGTTAAGAAGCTCCATCTCCTTAATGTCAATCCACGGAAGAGATAGGAGTGATATGAAGATCGTGAATATGAGATGAAGTGAGAGTGAAGGGGAGAATCATAGAGATGCACACACACATACACACCACAACAATGAGACAAGCAAGACACAATGGAAGGTAAGAAATCAACTCTATTACTCAAGAACACTCTTACAAGCTCTAGCTCACTCTAGCTCATAGTCTACACTAGCTAACCTCAAAAATGAGCTCTCTAGCTCTTTTTATAGATTCTAGACTAGTTTTGACCGGTTTCACATCTAGTGACCGGCATAGTTAAAAAATAGGTTCTATGTGCTATTTGAAAGGGTAAACGGTGTCTACAAATGGCCAAAATTGGTATGCACCTTCTACCTAAGCTCCTCAAGCTCGAGGACTCCTCGGCTTGCACAAAATGGAGCTATAAATTACAAAAAGGGTTTTTCTATGTTACATATGGTACAAAAGTGATGAAAATCACTGTTGGAGGTTTCGAAAAGTATTTATAAAATATAATTCTTTGAAAAATGATGTGATTGACTCCCTCCTTCTTCGTTATGCTCTATCTTCACATGCTTACATGTCTTATATGCCTCTCGCTACTACCAACAGGTAGATAGATAGATAGATAGATAGATAGATAGATAGATAGATAGATAGATAGATAGATAGATAGATAGATAGATAGATAGATAGATAGAGAGATAGATAGATAGATAGATAGATAGAGAGAGGGAGAGATAGATAGATAGATAGATAGATAGATAGATAGACAGATAGATATATAGATAGATAGATAGATAGATAGATAGATAGATAGATAGATAGATAGATAGATAGATAGATAGATAGATAGATTGATAGATAGATAGATCGATAGATAGATAGATCGATAGATAGATAGATAGATAGATAGATAGATAGATAGATAGATAGATAGATAGATAGATAGATAGATAGATAGATAGATAGATAGATAGATAGATAGATAGATAGATAGATAGATAGATAGATAGATAGATAGATAGATAGATAGATAGATAGATAGATAGATAGATAGATAGATACATAGATAGATAGATAGATAGATAGATACATAGATAGATAGATAGATAAATTGATACATAGACATGAAGATAGGTAGGTAGATGTGAAGAGATGGATAGGTATGTGCTTGAAGATGAAGAGGTGTTGCAAAATCCTTGATCTACACCAGCCAATTGAACTCCAAAAGTATATGGTGGGCCCTTTTAGCTTTCCAATGGATGTATTAGACACCCTATGTACCTTGGAAGATCACTCTCAAAAAGATAGATCAAAACAGATAAGTTGGAGTTAGCTCAGAGGTGAAAGCTTGCTATTCTTGGTTCATACACATGTCCAGTGTTTTACATAATTCTCTGAGCACAGCAGCAATTAGCTTAATTCCTCTTGGAGAAGTCTAGTTAGCTTAAAGAGCTAACTTTCAAGAGTAATCTCATCAAAAATAACAAAGCACACATTGAGAATGAGTTTTAACAAGTGATGACATCATCCCGATTTTCACGTGCTGCTACAGAAATAGACCAGTGAGCAGAAAAATCACCATAACTCAAAATGTAGAAATCCAATGATTATGCAAATTTGTATGGTTATACTAGACAGTAAGCGGAATCCAACAAGCTTTAAATCACTGAATTTGGGTAAGTAACCACTGAGAAATGGCTCTGACAAGATGAGTGAAAAAGTCGGGTACGTGACAGAGAAGTGAAGATGAACAGACCCTGTTGACTTCAAATGAACATAACTGACGATTGCAACATCCAAATGACATGAAAATTTGTGAGCATATAGTAGACTTATAGAGCTAACTTTACCAAGTTAAATCACTAAACATGATGCACCAAGCTCAGAGAAAACATCTCTGCAAGCTGACTGAGAAAACTGAGAGTAATGGCAGTGAGTAGTACACTTCACAAGAACATGGAAAGATGAACTCAAATAATCATGAAAATGAAAGTATATTGCTTGTACAATACAATGACTTACTGATACATATGTGTGCCTTGTAATCACACCTTGATATGGCATAAAGCTCAGCTCTTGGAGGTCTTCACATAGGTCTCTCTAACCACGACTAAAACTGCCATCTATTTATAGTTGAGTTTGGGAGGCTAACTTCCCTCAATCACTCTCCAATTAATCAATGATTGATTTGATTCTCTACCTACCACAAATCACGAATTCGTGGCTCCTCTTTCCATTCTTGATCAAGTGGACTCAACCACTTAAGATTCTCTTACTTTTACATTAAGTAAACTCTTCAAAAGTTACAAGAGGTAGTTCACAAGTGAACTTTACATAGTCTTCATTTTAAGGCTTCTTTTATGACTTTGTGAGACTCAAGCCAATACTTAGGCTTGTCATAGACTTGCTCCAACAGCTCCCCCTCAAGCCAAGTATGCTTGAGGTCTTCAATCTTCCAAGATTACCTGCAAACCTATCATAGCCTTGAATTTGCAAAGCTTTGTACCATCCAATGCTTTGGTTAGAATATCTGCACATTGTTGATGAGTGGACACATATGATATTTGAATCTCTTTGCTTAGAACCTTCTCTTGTACATAGTGATAATGAACTTCAATATGTTTAGTCCTTGCATGAAAAATAGGATTAGCAGCCAAGTGAATAGAACTCATATTGTCACCAAAAATAGTTGGAGTTCCAAACTCCAATCCAAGATCTTTGAACAATGTCTTCATCCACATAGCTTCTTGTGTAGCTATGGCAAGACCTCTATATTCAGCTTCAGTAGAAGAGAGAGCAACTGTGGGTTGCTTCTTGGATGACCATGAAATAAGCTTTGAACCTGCAAAGGTAAGATAACCTGAAGTGCTCCTTCTATCTTCCTTGGAGCCAGCCCAATCTGCATCAGAAAATAGCTTCAAACCTAAATCAGATACATAAGGATAATAAAGTCCTTCATTTATGGTTCCTTTGAGATACTTGAGAATCCTTTTGGCAGCATCCATATGTGGTTTCCTTGGTGTGTGCATAAATTGACTTAGCACACTCACACTGTAACATATATCTACTCTTGTCAATGTGGCATAGTTGAGACTACCCACTAGACTTTGATATGATGTGATGTCCTCTATGAGTTCACCTTCATGTGAGCTCAATTTGTGATTGACCTCCATTGGAGTACCTGCAATCTTACAATCTTGCATCTTGAATTTTGCCAACATGTCCTTAATGTACTTTCTTTGAGTGAGAAACAAACCATGATCTTTGTAGACAACTTCCAAACCTAGGAAGTAGGTAAGTGAACCCAAATCACTTATCTTGAACTCTTCTATCATCTGATCTTTGATCTTCTTCATACCATCTGCATCATTTCCTGTCAATATAATATCATCTACATATACACATAGGTAGATGACCTCAGAGTTACTCTTTTTAATAAAGAGTGAAGGATCTGCCTTGCTTGGTTGAAAGCCTTTGTCCTGCAAGAATGAAACAAGCCTGAAATTCCAAGCTCTTGGAGCTTGCTTGAGACCATACAATGCTTTGTTAAGTTTACACACATAATCAGGATAAACTTGGTTCTCAAAACCAGGTGGTTGTGCCATATATACCTCTTCTGTTATCCAACCATTCAAGAATGCATTCTTTACATCTAGTTGAAGTATCTTCCAATTCTTGGAAGAGGCAATACTAAGCAAAACCCTAATAGTAGGCATCTTTGCCACAGGGGAGAAAGTCTCCTCATAATCAATTCCCTGAGTTTGTGCAAAGCCTTTAGCCACAAGCCTTGCCTTATACCTGTTAATTGAATCATCAGAATTCTTCTTGAGTTTATAGACCCATCTTGAGCCTATTACCTTCATGGATGAAGTCTTGGGCACCAAATCCCAAGTGTTGTTTTCCTCAAGTGCTTCAATCTCTTCCTTCATTGCATGCTTCCATTCTATTTTTGCTTTGGCCTCTTCAAATGATGATGGCTCCTCTTGGTTTATGTCCTGTGCTATGTAGATAGAATGTTTAGTTACTAATGAGGTGTCAAACCCATACCTTTCTGGTTTTTTCTTTTCCCTCATAGATCTTCTTAGGCCATGATGTGATGATTCTGCTTCATGTCCAAGTTCCTGCAATTTTGCTTTACCTTTAGACTTCCATGCTTTGTTCTTTTCCATGTGAGATTCTTCATCATCCTCTGAAGTGTCTTGTTCTTCAATCTTTGATTGTTCTCTACCAAGCTTTGGAAAATCTTCTTCAAGATCATATGGTAAATTGATCTTCCTGCATGAATCTCCATACCATGAATTGTTCTCATCAAAAACTACATCTCTGCTTACCAAGAATCCTTTGTTGGTAGGGTTGTATAACCTGTAGCCCTTTTGATTGTTGTCATATCCAATAAATACACACCTTTCTGCCTTTGGATCCATCTTGCCTCTAACCTGTGAAGGAACATGAGCAAAATCAATACATCCAAAAATTTTACAATGATCTAAGCTTGGTCTTCTTCCATTCCAAGCCTCATATGGAGTCATCCCATCAAGGGATTTTGAAGGCAACCTGTTAATCAAGTAAGTGGCTGTAGATACAGCCTCAGCCCATAAGTAATTAGGTAAATGCTTTTCATTTAACATAGACCTTGCAGCTTCAACAATCATCCTATTCCTCCTTTCTGCCACTCCATTTTGCTCAGGAGTGTACCTTGTAGTTACCTCTCTTTTGATTCCTCTTTCTTGAAGAAAAGAATCAAACTCATGGGAGAAGTATTCTTCCCCCTCCATCTGACCTTAGCCTTTTTAGTGATTTACCTGTTTGATTCTCCACAAGAGCCAAATATCTTTTGAAACATGAAAAAACTTCATCTTTGTGTTTCATAAAGAATAGGATAGTCCATCTGCTGCAATCATCAATAAAGGAAACATAATACCTTGATCCAGATATTGAAGCTTCCTTGCTAGGTCCCCATACATCGGTATGAACCAACTCCAAGAGATCTCCATGCATATAACCTTTCTTCATGAATGGTAACCTGTGAGACTTTCCAAATTGACATGCACTACACTTATAAATCATATGTTGTTTTGACAAATTAGGAAGTGCAAGTACACTTTGGTCCCTGCAGATTTGCTTTAATGACCTTTCACCAATATGTGCTAACCTTTTGTGCCATACTTCCAATTCTGTGAGTGTCTGACTACCATAATTAAAGAGAGCAATGTTTCTAGTGTCCTGTAATTCAAATGTGAACAATCTACCTGTCTTTTCACCTTTTGCAATTCTTCTGAATCCTTGACTTGGATCTTCAACAAATGCTCCTGCTTTTGTGAACCTGACTTGCAACCCTTTCTCTACTATCTGCCCAACACTTATCAAATTCTTTGTAATGGTAGGGACATAGAGTACCTTACTGAGTAGGTTGATGTTTCCATCGGGTGCTTTGACATTACCTATTTTCTCCACAGGATGTTTTGTATCATCTCCTGTTTCTACCTCATGCTTATTCCTTGGATCTTCTAAATCTGATAGGAGTGCCACATTTCCTGCCACATGATTTGAACAACCTGAATCTATGTAGAAAACATGCTCATCAGATTTACCTTGTGGCATAGCCATGTTCATGATCAATAATGAATCCTCTTTGTTTGCGTCTTCTGTGTAGTTATTGTAGTCTCTCCTTCCTTTGTAGCCTCCTTGATAGTTTGAATGATTGTAGTTGTTGTAGTTGCCATGGTAGTTGTTGAACCTTCCTCTTGAGTAGCCATAACTTCCTCTATTGTATCCTCTGCCTCTTTGATTCCTGGAATTCCTAAAGCAATTTTCAGTTGTATGATTAGTTAATCCACAAATAGAACATGAGTTGGAGTCTTGGGATCTCCCCCTGCCTTGTCTACCTCCTCTTCCTCTACCTCTGCCATGTCTTCCTCTACCTGCATAGTTAGCTTGATATGTACCTGCTTCATCATCCACTTTCTTTGCCTTTCCTTTGTTATCTTTAGACTTGCTTTTATCCGTGTATAAAGCTGAAGATTGATTACCTTTAGAGATTTCTCCATTTTTGATAAGCTTTGCCTCTTGAGTAAGTAGTTGTCCAATGAGTGTGTTGAAATCAGGTACATGCATGTCCATGTACAAATCCATAGCTGTGGTGAATGCTTCCCACTTATCATCTGCCTTCAAGCCATTGATGACCTGCCTTACAATTTGCTCTTCATCTATTACCTCTCCAATGCTTCCCAACTGATCCGCTATGTCCTTGAGCTTTGTGACAAAATCAGTCACATTTTGTTTGGGAGCCTTCTTGAGAGTTGTGAACTCCAGCCATAGTTGATGCTTCCTAGCTTTGGTACTTGAAGAAAAGAAAGCTTCAAGTGCATCCCACACTTCCTGAGATGTCTTACAACTTCTAATGTGAGGCAACAAAAAATCTGAGATAGAGTTGAGGAGATAAGACCTTGCAAGTGCATCCTTGGAGCACCATGTGCTCAATCTTTCTTGCTCTTCTTGTGTTGGTTGACTTTTGTTCCTGAAACTTGGCATAACTTCATCTCCAGCCACATAACCATATAAACTTCTACCTTGGAGATAGGCTTCCATTCTTAATGACCAAGCTGAGTAATTACCTCTATCCAATTTGTCAATTGATGAAGGAAATCCATCTGCCATGTTGTCCAACCTTGCTCTGATACCACTGTGAAGAGATGGATAGGTATGTGCTTGAAGATGAAGAGGTGTTGCAAATTCCTTGATCTACACCAGCCAATTGAACTCCAGGAGTATATGGTGGGCCCTTTTAGCTTGCCAATGGATGTATTAGACACCCTATGTACCTTGGAAGATCACTCTAAAAAAGATAGATCAAAACAGATAAGTTGGAGTTAGCTCAGAGGTGAAAACTTGCTATTCTTGGTTCATACACCTGTCCAGTGTTTTACATAATTCTCTGAGCACAGCAGCAATTAGCTTAATTCCTCTTGGGGAAGTCTAGTTAGCTTAAAGATCTAACTTTCAAGAGTAATCTCATCAAAAATAACAAAGCACACACTGAGAATGAGTTTAAACAAGTGATGACATCATCCCGATTTTCACGGGCTGCTACAGAAATAGACCAGTGAGCCGAAAAATCCACTTAACTCAAAATGTAGAAATCCAATGATTATGAAAATTTGTATGGTTATACTAGACAGTAAGCGGAATCAAACAAGCTTTAAAGCACTGAATTTGGATAAGTAACCACTGAGAAATGGCTCTGACAAGATGAGTGAAAAAGTCGGGTACCTGACAGAGAAGTGAAGATGAACAGACCCTGTTGACTTCAAAT
>CM035406.1:214581828-214591828 GCA_020310875.1 Ceratopteris richardii
ACGCTTTTTTGCAGCGATTCAGGCTGAAAAAGAATCCTGCAGAGATCTTTGAGTATTTACAGAACAATAGACAGAAACCAAATGAAACTGTACAAGAGTATGCTACCCTTTTCAGGACTCATTTAAGGCAGCTACCCCAGGCCCATGCTAATTTACCAGACGATGTTATTACACAGTGGTTTATCAATGGTTTGCTTCCTCAACTTAGGCAAATCATGATTATAAGATGTGTAGGAGCCATGACCCTCGATGCAGTGATAGCAATGACCCTTCAGCTAGAAAACAAAGTCGGTGGATTTTCAGAGGATTTGGAATGGATTAAAACAAACAAACATGTGGCTGAAGATATAACTAGGCAAGTATATTGCACCACCTGCAAGAATTCAGGACATACAAGTGCCCAGTGTGCGTTAAATCAGACTTATTGCGCCATCTGTAACATTGTGGGACATACCACTGAGAATTGTGCATACAATGCTAGAAGACAAGGAGCAGCAACAGTTAATGCAATTATTCAAGAGCAAGGGTAGTCATCCAATCAATATGTACCCCCACATTTGAGACACAATCAACAACAAGGGTATCGACATTATCGAGGACAGAGGAACAACAACTATAACACACCGCGCTGGCAGAATGGACCATCACCGGAAAATCAAAATTTACCACCACCTCGATGTCATTTCTGTGGACAATTGGGCCATATTAGAAGATTCTGTAGAGATGCAGCGGAATATGATCAAAGGAAAAAGGAACGTCAAAACCCGATGGCCAATGTAGTAACAATCACACCTGTAGAGACGCAGGTAGCAGCAGTTCAAACGCGTTCCGGTAAACAATTGCAACCACCAGCAGAATTATTTGAGCCAGGGATACGTGAACAACACAGAATGTATCATAAGGCTAGCCAGTGGACTACCGTAGAACCACCTGTTTTTCCAGAACCTACTCCAGTGATCCAGTCCCCGGATACCACACAAGTTCATGCTGACAAAACAAAAGCAGGTACATCAGCTGCAGAAGAATTACCATCTTCAGACCAAGCTTCGTCTTCAACAGTTAAGGAAGATGCAAATCAAGTGCAACCAACTTGGGATATATTGTCAAAAGCATCCATCACATTGCCTTTCGGGCAATTACTGGCATTAGTACCAGGAATACGCCAACAATTTCAACAACAGCCTGCTACAAAATCTGCTTGCATTCCGGCTACCGCAACAGTACAACCGGAACCAGACTCTACGGTAGATCACTCAGTTCCTCTGATTACGGTATGGTTTCATAAACATCAAATTCCACAAGTTTTAATTGATGGGGGGTCCGGCGTGAATATTGCCACTGCGTCACTTTGTAAAAAGTTAGGATGGACTAAGATAGAACCAGTTCAATTCTTTGTTAGGATGGCTGATCAATCTAGAGTTCATCCAGTAGGACTGGTCCGAGATATACCTATAACTGTCCAAGACACAACATTCAAGATGACTTTTGTTGTTCTTGAATTGCCGGAATCCACCCTAGACTACAATTTACTTTTCGATCGTCCTTGGTTAAAACAAGCCAAGGTAGTTCAAGACTGGTCAGCTCAGGAACTTACATTCAAAGATAAAAACCGCAAATGTGTTGTAAAATTAGATGCTATACAACCCTGTGAGTTACATGCTCGACCATATTTCGCCGAACCAGTCCATATGTTAGATGGATTGTCGGATGACGAAGAAGAAGAATTTCTGAAGAATAATGTTGATTTGATGACAGTAGGAACTATTGATCTACAGTCTGTGGTCGATACCTGGAATGCTTCAGTATGTACAGTAATACCCATTGTCGAAGAAATTAAGGAGGAAAATACCATTTCGATTCAAGGTAATGAATTACAGCAGCTTCTCGAACCATCCGCTGATACAGAGAAACATCAACAATTTTATGTTCCAGAAGATCAGTTAATTACTTACAATCTTGGAGATGAAGACCACCCTCGTCCGGTAAAAATAAATCAAAACTTACCTGAAGCTTTTCAAGCAGATTTAATCAAGCTACTCCAAGAATTTACTGACGTCTTTGCATGGGATTACAAAGACATGAAGGGCCTGGATCCTCGTATCTATCAACACAGAGTTATGCTAAAACCAGAAGCAAAACCGATAAGGCAAACCAGCTACTGGATGAACCCACATTATGCATCTCAGGTAAAGGCTGAACTTGATAGGTTATTAAAAGTGGGATTCATAGTACCAATAGAACATGCGGAATGGATTTCACCAATTGTGATTGTACCAAAGAAAAACAAGCAATTGAGAATTTGCGTAGATTATCGGAAATTAAATGCTGCAACAATACTGGATCCCTTTCCGATTCCTTTTTTGGATACGATGCTTGATAAAGTAGCAGGTCATGAGATGTATTCATTTCTAGATGGATACAGTGGATATAACCAAGTAAGAATGGCTGAAGAAGATATACCAAAAACTGCATTTATTACAAATTGGGGTGTCTTTGCTTGTACCGTAATGTGGTTTGGATTGAGAAATGCGCCAAGCACATTTCAAAGATGTATGCAGGAAATATTTTCTCCTTATCTTACCTCATTCATGCAAGTATACCTTGACGATTTTTCAATTTTCGGTAAAATGATCGCACATCTAGTACATTTACGATGTTGTTTTCAGAGAGTAGAGAATATCGATTGTGTTTAAACCCAAACAAATCTGTGTTTGCGGTTTCATGTGGTAAATTACTTGGTCACATCATATCAGTACAGGGTATTCAAGTTGATCTCGATAAAATTTCAGCAGTATTAGAAGCTCCGGTGCCTAATACACCTAAGGAAGTAATGCGATTTATGGGACAAGTGAGATGGCATGGAAGGCATCTACGGTGGCTTGCTCATGTGGCAATACCACTGAACAAATTAATTTCCAAGACTGCAAGGCAATTCGAATGGACTCAGGAATGTCAGATAGCATTTGATCGACTGAAACAGTTATTAACACAGGTTCCCATTTTACAGCCACCAGATTGGGATCACCCATTTCACGTATGTGTTGATGCATCTGATATAGCAGTAGGAAGTGTACTGATGCAACAAACAGATAAATGGTTTAGACCAGTATACTATGCTAGCAGAAGATTAGCACCTGCAGAGAAGAACTACTCTGTAACTGAGAGGGAATGCTTAGGATTAGTATATTCGGTAAAAAAATTCAGACATTATTTATTGGGCCGAAAATTTACATTTCATGTCGATCACGCTGCACTGGTTTACTTGGTTCGACAGCAACATATCGGTGGCCGCCTAGCACGATGGGTTCTACTATTGCAAGAATTCGACTATGATGTCGTTCATCGGCCAGGTAGTTCACATGCTTTAGCAGACTTTTTGTCACGCTTAGATTCAGGTGAACCTCCGGTTGGTATAAATGATACAACGCCAGCCATTTATACTTCAGAACCAACTACTGAAGAATTGTCAAACCAACCAGTGCCAACTACGTATTATGATCAGTTATTGACCTTCCTTTCAAGTGGATATCTACCTTCTGAAGTCCCCACAGCTACACGCCGAAAAATTGCAGGTTTTAGTCGACGATTCCGATTAGTTGCTGGAGAATTATATTATACAGATCATACCGGAATCCTACTTCGCTGTATTCCACCACATGAAGTTAACTCAGTTATCACTTTGGCTCACTCAATTCCTTCCGGTGGACATTTTGCAGCAGATCTTACTCACCGAAAAATTCTGCAAAGTGGACTTTGGTGGCCAACTATGTATAGAGATATATTGGAATTTATCAAAACTTGTGATAGCTGTCAAAGAACTGGACAACCACTACAACGCCATTACTTTCCACTTCATCCAGTACTTCCTTTAGAACCATTTCAGAAATGGGGTCTTGATTTCATTGGTCCAATCACACCTCCCGCAGTATTCAGCAATAACAGGTATATATTGACTTGCACAGATTACGCAACCAGGTGGGCAGAAGCATGGCCTTTACGTTCAGCTACAGCAGTTGAAGTAGCGAAATGTCTATTAACAGATGTCTTTCCAAGATTTGGATTGCCACTAGAGCTTGTTTCAGATCAGGGTACTCATTTTATGAACAAGCTGATGAAAGTATTAACACAGTCATTCCAGATTAGTCATAAATTCAGCTCACCATATTATCCTCGTGCAAATGGATTGGCAGAAAGTACCAACAAATCTCTCCTAAATATGCTTCAGAAATTGACTAGAGACACACCGGAAAGATAGGATCAGTTGCTACCTGCAGTCTTATGGGCCTATCGCACTACATATAAGGTAACCACCGACTTGACACCATTTAAGTTAGCATATGGAATAGAAGCAATAGCTCCGATGGAAATTGTAATACCAAGTTTAAGAGTAGCAACGTCTCAGAAGCTTTTACCCGAAGAGTCATTGGTATTTCGGTTGGAAACACTTAGAGAATTAGATGAACACCGATGGCTCAGTTTCTTAACTATGAAAGAAATTCAATTAAGACAGGCCAGGACACACGACCGAAATTTAAAGACTCCAGTATTTTCAGTAGGACAGCTTGTTCTTTTTTACAATGCGAAGTCCAATAGATCAGCAGGAAAATTCAAGTTACGTTGGTTTGGTCCATTCAAGATTTCAGAACAAGTTGGTCCGGCTACTTTTCGATTGACTACATTGACTGGACAACCACTTCCAAAAGCGATAAACGGTTCAAAGCTACGGCCGTATCAAGTAGCGCCACCTCGGCTATAACAAGGGTACACAGCGTACCACAAATTTTTTAATTTTCTTTTTGTCTTTTAATTCCTTTTGTTTTAATTCGGTGTAATCAATAAAATAAGTGTAATCGCTGTACTTTAATATCTATTTATGTCCAGCCGCCCGCTCCTTTTTTCTCTCTTTGCATGCATGCACGTCAGATATAGACATTACTGTCCGTTTTGTGTAATCAGTACCGTTTAAAATATTCTCTGTACAAATTTCTTATATAACTCACTTAAACTCGCCGGATAGGTAATTTAGTCTTTTGCGACCACGGCCATAGTTTCTGAATACTTGTGTTCTGCGTCTTGCATCTCTGTGTAATGGAATCCCTAGCAAACTATACAGCTTTTGCCGATGGTATCCCTACTGAAGTAGGAAATTATCTACATGTACAAGGATTGGGTAGTTTCGCCGAGCTGCCCTGGCACTCAATAGAAGCTCACCCCTTCTTCGCACAGATCATGTCCGCTATCGCTCGAGTATCTCCCACTGAGAAACGATGGGTTTTCCTCTCCTTACCGTCTAGAGCTGTGATCACATTTCAAGTGTTTGCAGAAGTATACCATTTGACTCCACAAGGCCGCGAGAATGTTCCCATGATCTCGGCAACCCGAATGGCAGAATTGTTCCCGCGATTTTCATCTAATGAATACGCCATTCTCTGTCGACCAGAACCCGAAAGAACTGCACTACAATTCCTAATTGCTATACTCAACTTTCAGAAACGTACCTATGGTATCTCTCGACCATTTTATTCTGCCATAGATATAGCTGCCCGAGAACCTGTTAACTTTGCGTCATTTTTCTTTCAACGTATTCATAAGGAGTGCGTCTCAATTATGAAGCAAGTTAACAAAGGTAAAACCTCGAGGTCTCGACTACCACACATTTTATCATTTCTGTTTCCAACTATAATGCAAGCACAACCACCACCAAGAGGACCAGTGTTACAGATTGAAGAATCAGCGCAACCTTTAGATGACGACGAAGAAGATGAAGAAGAGATTAATCAGTTATTTAGAAGAAAACGGATCAGAATCAGTTCTTCTGAAAGTAAGAATGCAGGTTCAGTCGAACAAGACGAAGAAGTACAGCAAGAGGTCGATCAGCATTCAGGTGGAGTAACACAAAAGGAAGACGAACAACAGCAGGACGTACAAGTAGAGAATGAAGCTAATCAGCAAAACAAGGAAGCAGAAATAGAGGCCAAGCATCAAGAGGAAGAGAGGTTCCATGATACAAATACATCGATGCACTAGGAATCATCAACGTATTCATTAGCATCTGAGCATCTACAAACGCAGAAGCAAACTGAAACGGAAGCAATGTCAACTGATAAAGTCTGTCAACAGCAGCAGCAAGAGAATCAACAAATCCATGAACGTCAACCTACTAATGATGCACTGGATAAGCTCCTGAAGGCAGCAGAAACAACAGATGAACAACAGGATGCAAATAAGGTAATTAGCTTTAACACAGTTCGTCCTATTTTACCACCGCAACAGGAAGCACATCCCATCCAAGACCACCCCGACCATACATCATCATCTTCCCCTAATTACTCACCACCGAATTCTTACCAATTACGCACCAATACGTTTGCCCAACCGCGACAACTTCCACAAACACAATCTGTTCAGGTATTTTCCGATTTAGCATCAATGGGACAGTTTCTTATTAACCTCTCCCAGCAATTACCTGCTCAGATGAGAGCGGATACAGACAACATTTATAAGGAGTTGCAGCATAAAATAGAAATACTGGAAGCCGATATCACTCCGCTTCAAGAAGAAGTATACACAGTAAAAGCAGAAAATCAGGCCCTACAAGAGCAGGTGAGACAGCTGCAAGAACGACTCAGTGATCAAGCAGATATAACAAAACAGCGGGATGAAGCTCTGGAAACAATAAACAATCATAAAGAAATGTTGACAGAAGCCACTGCAGAAATTAATAGGTTAACACAGAACTTCAAAGATGCAGAAGATGGCAGAATAGCATTAGGCAACTTACTGGAAGAAACTAGAAGGAGGTTAACTCAAACAGAATTCGAGTTGGATACAACAAAAAACAGTTTAGTAACAACCAACAACATACTGCATAAGTATCTCATTGAAGAGCCTCAGAAACAGAAAAAACTAGCAGATACGAGAAGAGAAAGAGATGCATTTTATAAAACAATCCAATTCCTGAACCAACAGTTAGAAAGACTCGAGAATCAAGTACGTAACAAAAATGATAACATCCATCGAATGCAGCAACAAGTAACAGATATGAAGACGGCCAGAGATGCAGCATTGGCCAATGAATTTTATTTACAGGAAGCATTTTTACAAACAGAGGCTAAAAATTTACTTTCGGGAGCAATTGCGCTCAGTTCGGTGCGGACAGATGCCCAATTATTAGAACCCGACACCCTGAAAAGTGTATTAGAAACGCTTAAGAAAAAGATTGCCCGTATCTTTCGATCAGCCAGAAATATGTATTTAGAAGGTCTCGAAGCAGAACTATAGATTTTGGGCCTACAAGTCCGGTGTTGTACTGGTATATTTTAATAAAAGTCATGATTTTTTGTCCATAATATTTTTTCGCACATGTAAAAGACGTTCCAAGTTCAGCATCGATTTCCAGAATGATGATTTTGATTCTAGAATCTCGGTAAGCAGCCTGAAATGTCATATCAGAATGGAATACCATCATTCTAGCAAATGGCAGCTCAAGTTCTAGTACTTATAAAATGCATATGCCCGGCAAAGTATTTTTCTGTATAGTGTTCTGCAAGCTCTTGTGCTCATTAACCAAAACTTCTAGCACATTACTTTCGGCAAGTCTTACAACCATGTCTGAATCAGATATACTGAGATGGCGACTCAGAAAACGCACACTTACACAGAACCGTGTTGTGACAACAACCGATACTACATCACAGGGTGATGAAGATGACTCAAGAACTTCGACAACATCACCAGGTCTGCATAACCACATATTATTTTCCACAGAATTCAAAATAGAGTTTGACATTTATTCAAGGGAAAATGAGAACTGGTTACGAGGGATCGGACTCCTACAGTTTGCTAAGTCACCCTGGGGACAGTGGACTTGTTCCACCACTAGAACAAGTACAATCAGAAAAGATTGGGGATTCAAATCCTGGCATGGACCGACAGACACTGTAAATGAATATTTCAGCTAGGTGGTGATAGGATATTGTATGGTTACATGACTTCTGCAGAAGACATGGATTCAACAGCACAGAGGGTACTTTGATTCCATAGACGAAGCGCTTAAAGCACATGATCAAGAAGCATATAAGAAAGCAGGACTTCATGAAGAGGCAACTAAACCAGCTATACGAGTTTGAGGAAGTTCTGGAGGAAAATACGACCTATCACGTACAGTGACACATTCGGGATTGAAAGATATTTGCTGAATCACCAGCAGGATATGGACATTATAAACGACTAGCCAGAATCTTTCTGATGCATGTATAGAAGGAAAATAGGAGGATAGTCCCAGGCAAAAGGATATCATCTACAGTATTGCACTTGCGGGTTCGAGTCCACCGTGCGTGCCAGTGTTACAAGGCTGATGGAGCGAGATAACCGCAACCGCAGAAGAAGGATAAACAAGACTTGTGGCTGAAATGACGGAGATGTAGGAAATTTCGCAAGAGTCGGTAGATGAAGAATGCGAAAGCAATAAAAAGCAGAAGATAGGAAGAGAAAAGAGTTCTGTCGTCGCGTCGTCGCTTCGTTAGGCTGGTGGAGCAGAGTTTACTGTGTAAAACAGACTCTTGGAGTGATAGTTAACAGGAATGTATTTGAGAGAGACAGAAGGATAGATACATCTCTGTTCTGTTGCGCACTGTAGTGAATAGGTTGATCACATCGAAACTGAAGTATTCGGAGACCGCGAGTAACATATTTTAAAAAACTGTGTATGAGATATTGCTGAGGGCATTGAGTACTGTTCCATTCTATTCATATTTAATTATTCTGCTATTCTTTGGTTGAATCGATTTACATTCAGTAGTCTCGTGTGGTGAGTCTATTTGTTGATCAGTTATATATGATTCTGTATGTCTCGGCTGTGAGATTGTGTGTTTGTTGTCTGGTGTGAGACTGTGTAAGAACAAAGTTTAGTACCTTTTAGGTTAAGTGACCAGGTTCTATACAATAAACTGTGATCACTGAGTATTCGGTAAAGATCTGTGTGTGGACAGAAGTCGTAGTAAGTTACTAATTGCGGTAGAAATCGATAACTTGCGCCAGTATACGAAAGTTTAACGTAATCTCGATCCGGGTTGTCTGTATATTTTGTTCGGTATGTTTACCGGTCACATGGAATCGTCTTACTGAGAAAAATTCAAGTAGTGAACGAATTCTAATAGTTGTAAGTTACGGTTGGATCACTACGCTATTATCATAGCATATTCGGTTCGAATAGTCTAACAATCACTGTGCCGAAGAGTAGTCAGTATTCAAACTCACTCCCTGTGTTAAGAAGTGAGAGAATACTTGTGATTGTGTAAGGGATTGGGAAAATAGTACAGGGCCTCTGTCTAACAGACCCCTACCACTCCCAAGAACCCAAGGACCCGATAATACTCGTCCGAAATTTGGATTGAGTTATTATCGTCTAACACAGACAGACAGACAGACAGACAGACAGACAGACAGACAGACAGACAGACAGACAGACAGACAGACAGACAGACAGACAGACAGACAGACAGACAGACAGACAGACAGACAGACAAACAGACAGATAGATAGATAGATAGATAGATAGATAGATAGATAGATAGATAGATAGATAGATAGATAGATAGATAGAAAGATAGATAGATAGATAGATAGATAGATAGATAGATAGATAGATAGATAGATGGATAGATAGATATATAGATAGATAGATAGATAGGTAGGTAGGTAGGTACCTAGGTACGTAGGTAGGTAGATAGATAGATAGATAGATAGAAACATAGATACGTAGATAGATAGATAGATAGATAGATAGATAGATAGATAGATAGATAGATAGATAGATAGATAGATAGATAGATAGATAGATAGATAGATAGATAGATAGATAGATAGATAGATAGATAGATAGATAGATAGATAGATAGATAGATAGATAGATAGATAGATAGATAGATAGATAGATAGATAGATAGATAGATAGATAGATAGATAGATAGATAGATAGATAGATAGATAGATAGATAGA
>CM035406.1:214599328-214611828 GCA_020310875.1 Ceratopteris richardii
TAGATAGATAGATAGATAGATAGATAGATAGATAGATAGATAGATAGATAGATAGATAGATAGATAGATAGATAGATAGATAGATAGATAGATAGATAGATAGATAGATAGATAGATAGATAGACAGATAGACAGATAGACAGATAGACAGACTGATAGACAGATAGACAGACAGATAGATAGATATATAGATAGATAGATGGATGGATAGATAGTGTTGGAGAAACACTCACTAATTGGACCTATATTTGAAGGTCAAATCTTAGGAAGAAAATCCCATGCCTATGTGAAGGGACAAATTCACAAATGTATTATACTTGTAAAGTTAGTTCACTTTAGTTCTAGAAGTTTTTTAAAAGTCACGGGAATGAGAAAGTCTATATAAGTTAGTTAGTATTAACTGACGCGGTGAGAGAGAATAGAGAGAGAAAGAAGGAGTTCAATTTATACGACTGTGTATAGTCAGGATTCTCTGAGTGATAAAGCATCTGTAAAACTTCTGAGTTTTTTATAGTTATGAGAAGAACTGAGTAAAGTTCTGTGTATGAGCCTCTCTCCATCATCTCCATGATTACCTACTGTGTGATGAGTTACAAAGATCAAGTTTTCCAAGCAACTCGATGCCTGGCATCGAATCTCTGCTGATAAGTCATATTTTCATTTATATTTTTCATTCAGTACTGAAGTGTTCTGAAAACATGATGTTGTTGGAGCAACTCGATGCCTGGCATCGAATTCCAGTTGATAAGTCATATTCTAAGTGTGCATGAAATCACCTATAGTTTTGGTGTCCAAAAGATCAAGACTTTATGCGGGAAGTCGATGCCCGGCATCGAATCCCTGCTGAAAAGTGGCCAAAAACATCCCAAGTCGATGCCCGGCATCGAATTCTCGTTGCAAGTCGATGCTAGGCATCGAATTCTAATTTTAAACAGGCGCTCTTACTATAACAGGAAAGATTTCCAGTTTTGGAAGGTCATACAGGGTCATCTTTTGAGAGCCATAACTTGAGTTCTAGAGATCCGTTTGATGCATATGATAGCTTGTTTGAAAGCTCTACTCTATAGTTTCAGCCTATAAAGTTTCATGGAAAAATAATACTTGAACTAGGAAAAATTAGCAAAATACTGAAGGTATGTCATTTCGGTGACTAGGAATTTCTGTAGAAGCAAAGTTCTCACTTTAGGCTATCATTTCTCAAAGTTTGGAGTGGCAATGAGTTAATGGTGACCATAGAGGTGTTCTAGTGTCACATTAATTCATTTCTTGTGGTGTTTCATACATCAACAAGTGGTATCAGAGCAGAAAGATTCTCGAGAGCAGAAGACGACAAAGGTACGAGAAGTTTTGTAAAGTTTTCCATTAAAGTTTGAAAGGAGAAGCATTTGAAGACACAAGGCATCAAAAGGTTACTTCAGAAGTATCCTCATACACAAAGAACTTCAAAAGGTATTATCCTTTATCCTTTAAGCTCACAGGTTGCAGCAGAAGGAAAGAACTATGGCAGATCATATCTCTATTGACAAACTGGACAGAGATAATTACCCTGCATGGGTAATGAGAATGGAAGCCTTACTTATGAGTAAGGATCTCATGATATATGTTACAGGTGAAGAAGAGAAGCCAGTATTTGAAGATGAAAGTCGACCAAAGAAAGAGGAACTTGATGCTTTAAAGCATTGGCAGAAGAAGGATGCAAGTGCAAAAGCATATATCTACAATACAATCTCTGATCATTTGCTACCACACATCAGAGGATTGGAATCATCTGAAGATATATGGAATGCATTGGAGTATCATTTCCAAAGTACTACTAAAGCACGGAAAGCAAGACTATGGTCAGAGTTTACAACATTCAAGAAGAAGCCAAGTCAAACCATTAGTGATTATGTCACTAAGATGAAGGATCTAGCAGATAGTCTTGGATCCATAGATGAAGATGTTGAAGATCACAGATTGATTGCTCAACTACTTGCAGGTTTGAGAGGGGATGAAAGGTGGAAACCTTTTGTCTTATCAACAGAACTTTCTTTGAATCATTATGTTCCAGATTTGAACCAGTTGCTTGGTTTGATGCTCACATATGAGCAAGACTTGAAGGGAGATGGAGATAAAGGACAAAGTTCTGCAATGTACATGAAGAACAAGAAGAAAGGAGATAAAGGTAAAGCAAAGGATGAAGAGGAGTCGAGTTCTCAAGTTTATTATGCAAGAGGTAAAGGCACTGGTAGAGGAAGAGCAAGAGGTTTTGGAAGAGGTAGAGGTAATCAAAATAACAACAAGAAGGCTTGTTGGATCTGTGGATTGAGTAATCATTTGGCTCATGACTGTTGGCACAACCAACAAGGATCAAACCAGAATCAAAACAACAATAGCAGAGGCCGAGGTGGAAGATATCAAAGTAATTTGCAAAGAGGTAGACAAAGTCAAAGAGGAGGCTATGGTAGAGGTGGAGGAAGAAGTTGGGGACAAAATCAATCCTACAACACCACCTACTACAACTATGCAAATGACACACAGAATGAAAGTCATACATCATTGATGATGAACTCAATCAACACATCAGATAAAGAAGATCTAAAGGTATTTTACATTGACTTTGGATGTTCTAATCATTTGTCAGGAAACATAGAATTGATGTCAGAATTGGAAAAAGGTATTTCGAGTCACACAGTTCAAACTGGTGATAATACAAGACATAGTGTACATTCAATTGGAAAAGTGAAATGCAAGAGTGGAGCAGATTTGCTAACCAATGTTTTGTATGTTCCTACAATACCTAAAAACTTGATTAGTGTGGGACAGATAGTTGAAAAAGGTTTTCAAGTCAGGTTTACAAATGAAGGAGTATTTGTGGAAGATCCAGAGAATGGATATAATCAGATTGTCTCTGGTAAGAAAGAAGGTAGACTCTTTACTTTAAGAGTGCAAGGAAACATTGGTCAAGCTTTGCTCACACATGGTGAAGCAGTGATTACAGAACTTGATCTCTGGCATAAGAGATTAGGTCATTTCAATGAAAGAGGAATTAAAGCTATGGTTGCTAATCAGTCTGTACTAGGATTACCAAATGTGCAAAGTCAACATATGGTTTATAAATGTGAAGCATGTCAAATGGGTAAAGCACACAGGTTACCATTTCAAAAGAAAGGTTTCAAACATGATGGAGTACTTGAGCTCATTCATACAGATGTATGGGGACCAACAAAAGAAGGATCTATCAGTGGCTCAAGGTACTATGTTCTTTTCATTGATGATGCTACAAGATGGATAACATTATATGTTTTGAAGGAAAGATCAGAAGTGTTTGGAGCCTTCAAGCATTTTCATGCATATGCAGAGAGAGTAACAGGTCAAAAGCTTAAAAGACTGAGGTCTGATGGAGGGGGAGAATATTTCTCCCAAGAGTTCAATGATTATCTTTGGAATGCAGGTATTAAGAGAGAAATAACTTGTAGGTATACACCACAACAAAATGGTGTAGCAGAAAGAAGGAACAGGACTTTGGTTGAGTTTGCTAGAGCTATGCTAAAGGAGAAGAATTGTCCAAATTATCTTTGGGCTGAGGCTGTAAATACAGCTACATATCTTGTGAATAGATTACCATGTGCAGCTCTGAATGGAATGACTCCATATGAAGCTTGGTGGGGTAAGAAACCAACACTAGATCATTGTAGAGTGTTTGGATCAATTGCATATGCTTATGTGCCATCACAGCTTAGGCATAAACTTGAACCAAAGGCAGAAAAATATGTGTTCATTGGTTATGATGAAAAGCAGATGGGTTACAGGTTGTGGAATCCTTTAACCAAACAATTTCTTGTTTCTAGAGATGTTACATTTGATGAACAGAAAAGTTGGTATGCAGATCAAAGTCATACAGCTGAAGAATTTGAAGAAGAGGTAAGAAGATGTGAGAAAGGAAAATCAATTGTGCAGGTGAATAGAGATGAAGACTATATGCAAGCAAGTACATCCACAAGTGGATTAACAAGAAGAAATGAAGAAGCTCCTATATTTGATGAAGAAGTGTATCCAGACACATATGAAGAATGTGAACCAAGAAGGTCAAGCAGGACTAGAAGACAACCAGAAAGATATTCTTATGATACTTCTTACATAACTCAGAAGAACTATGCATATATGGTCAAAGATGATGAAGAACCTCAGAACTATGATGAAGCTAAAGGTAAGAAGCAATGGGAAGAAGCAATGAAGGAAGAATTCAATGCACTGGAGGAGAACAAGACATGGGAACTTGTTCCTAAACCAAATGGTAAGAAAGTAATTGGAAATAAATGGGTTTATAAAGTGAAGAAGCTTGCAGATGGAAGTATAGCCAGATACAAAGCTAGATTGGTGGTGAAAGGCTATGCCCAGACCTATGGCATAGATTATGATGAGACATTCAGTCCCGTAGCTAAGATGTCAACTATAAGGACAATCATTGCTATTGCAGCTTCAAAAGGATGGACTCTAAGTCAATTGGATATAAAAAATGCATTCTTGAATGGATACATATCAGATGAGGTATACATGGAACAACCTCAAGGGTTTATAGATTCCAAGTATCCAAATTTTGTTTGCAGGTTGAGAAGAGCATTGTATGGATTGAAGCAAGCTCCAAGAGCTTGGAACTATAGACTGGTGAAGTATCTCAATGATCTTGGATATCAAAGTTCAAAAGCAGACCCAAGTCTACTTATCAGAAGAACAGAGGAAGGTACAATCTACATTTGTATTTATGTAGATGACATTATAATCACAGGTACTTCAGATGAAGGAATCAAGGAGGTAAAGAGATTGCTTGAAAAAGAATTCAAGATCAGTGACCTAGGAAAGTTATCATACTTTCTTGGAATGGAAGTTACTTATACAGATCATGGCATATATGTGTCACAAGAAAGGTATCTTTTGAACTTGTTGAAGAAGTTTGATATGGAAAATTGCAGAGAAGCTTCAACTCCACTTGAAGTTAATCACAAGCTCAGTAAATATGTTGGTGCAGACTACAAATATATGAGGAAGTATCAATCTCTTGTGGGTAGTTTGATTTATGCTACACTAACAAGACCTGATCTTAGTTATGCAGTGGGAGTCTTGTCACAATTCATGCATTGTCCAAAGGACCCACATTGGATTGCAGGTCAAAGAGTGCTCAGATATATCAAAGGAACTATAAAGGAAGGATTATATTATCCTTTTACATCAGATTTGAAGTTGAGAGCCTATAGTGATTCAGATTGGGCAGGTAATCAAGATGACAGAAGATCAACTCATGGTTACATGATATACATTGGTGATAAGCTTGTAAGTTGGTGTTCAAAGAAACAACATACAGTAGCATTATCATCAACTGAAGCAGAGTACAAAGGACTTGTGGAAGCAGCTAAGGAAGTCATATGGATGCAGACATTGTTCAAGAGCTTAGGTATTGATCAAGGTACACCTACAATACATGGAGATAATATGAGTTCACTTTACCTTGCAGCAAATCCAGTATTTCATGCAAGGACAAAGCACATAGAGATACAATATCATTTTCTCAGAGAAAAGGTAATGGAGAAGGAGATTGAAGTGGAGTACATTTCTACTAAAGATCAGTTAGCAGACATAATGACAAAGAGCTTGGATGGTGTGAAGACCACCAGATTCAAAAGCATGGCAGGAGTAAAAGAAAAGAAGATGATATAAAGAAACAGGGAATGTCAATTAGTGATTGAGGGGGAGCTGTTGGAGAAACACTCACTAATTGGACCTATATTTGAAGGTCAAATCTTAGGAAGAAAATCCCATGCCTATATGAAGGGACAAATTCACAAATGTATTATACTTGTAAAGTTAGTTCACTTTAGTTCTAGAAGTTTTTTAAAAGTCACGGGAATGAAAAAGTCTATATAAGTTAGTTAGTATTAACTGACGCGGTGAGAGAGAATAGAGAGAGAAAGAAGAAGTAGAAGAAGGAGTTCAATTTATACGACTGTGTATAGTCGGGATTCTCTGAGTGAGAAAGCATCTGTAAAACTTCTGAGTTTTTTATAGTTATGAGAAGAACTAAGTAAAGTTCTGTGTATGAGCCTCTCTCCATCATCTCCATGATTACCTACTATGTGATGAGTTACAAAGATCAAGTTTTCCAAGCAACTCGATGCCTGGCATCGAATCTCTGCTGATAAGTCATATTTTCATTTATATTTTTCATTCAGTACTGAAGTGTTCTGAAAACATGATGTTGTTGGAGCAACTCGATGCCTGGCATCGAATTCCAGTTGATAAGTCATATTCTAAGTGTGCATGAAATCACCTATAGTCTTGGTGTCCAAAAGATCAAGACTTTATGCGGGAAGTCGATGCCCGGCATCGAATCCCTGCTGAAAAGTGGCCAAAAACATCCCAAGTCGATGCCCGGCATCAAATTCTCGTTGCAAGTCGATGCTAGGCATCGAATTCTAATTTTAAACAGACGCTCTTACTATAACAGGAAAGATTTCCAGTTTTGGAAGGTCATACAGGGTCATCTTGTGAGAGCCATAACTTGAGTTCTAGAGATCCGTTTGATACATATGATAGCTTGTTGGAAAGCTCTACTCTTCTAGTTTCAGCCTATAAAGTTTCATGGAAAAATAATACTTGAGCTACGAGAAATTAGCAAACTACTGAAGGTATGTCATTTTGGTGACTAGGAATTTCTGTAGAAGCAAAGTTCTCACTTTAGGCTATCATTTCTCAAAGTTTGGAGTGGCAATGAGTTAATGGTGACCATAGAGGTGTTCTAGTGTCACATTAATTCATTTCTTGTGGTGTTTCATACATCAACAGATAGATAGATAGATAGATAGATAGATAGATACATAGATAGATAGATAGATAGATAGATAGATAGATAGATAGATAGATAGATAGATAGATAGATAGATAGATAGATAGATAGATAGATAGATAGATAGATAGATAGATAGATAGATAGATAGATAGATAGATAGATAGATAGATAGATAGATAGATAGATAGATAGATAGATAGGTAGGTAGGTAGGTAGGTGGGTAGGTGGGTAGGTAGGTAGATAGAGAGATAGATAGATAGATAGATAGATAGATAGATAGATAGATAGATAGATAGATAGATAGATAGATAGATAGATAGATAGATAGATAGATAGATAGATAGATAGATAGATAGATAGATAGATAGATAGATAGATAGATAGATAGATGGACGGATGGATAGATAGATAGATAGATAGATAGATAGATAGATAGGTAGATAGATAGATAGATAGATAGATAGATAGATAGATAGATAGATAGATAGATAGATAGATAGATAGATAGATAGATAGATAGATAGATAGATGGATAGATGGATGGATGGATGGATCGATAGATGGATGGATAGATAGATAGATAGATAGATAGATAGATAGATAGATAGATAGATAGATAGATAGATAGATAGATAGATAGATAGATAGATAGATAGATAGATAGATAGATAGATAGATAGATAGACAGATAGATAGATAGATAGATAGATACATAGATAGATAGATAGATAGATAGATAGACAGATAGATGGATAGATAGATGGATAGATGGATGGATGGATGGATGGATTGATAAACGAATGGATGGATGGACGGATTGTTGGTGCAGGGCAATCAACAATTGAAGTTTTAATGAAGGTTTGGAAGTCAAGGATTGAAGAAAAGTTCAAGTTATGAAGCATGGAGGAAGTGCACATTTAGAAGATGAAGATGTGTACACATATGTAAATTAATTTAGAGACAGTCCATATATATCTTTTGTATGCTCATAAGTTTGTATATATTTGGCTTTATATATAAGTGAAAAGTCAGGGCAAATATGAGAGAGCATGTGAGTAGAGAAATTAGTAGTTGTATGAGTCATTAGATATCTTAGAAGTGAGTAAGAGTTTCTCTCATCACTCAGTTGTAAACTCCTTCAGGAATGAAAGAAAATTGTGCCCGATGTTTCTGTGCATTCTCCTTCTAAGCTTGATTATTTCAAGAATCCTTTTGTAGATTTCTAAGTCCATAGTTAATGAGTCTATGGTTAAAGTTTGAGAGCCTAATTGTAAACAAGCTTGGGAATTATTAGTAGGAACTTTCATATGTGAAGAAGTGTTCACTGTTTCGTGAAAGAGGCGCAATCTCGATGGTCAATGATTTGATCATTTCTCAGTGCACTAGTTAAAGTTTTGCATGAGTGAGGAGTCAAACGTTAAGTTGGAAGGTAAGCTATCTATGGTTAAAAGCATTTGTATAAACGGGTTCTAGATTGAGAGAACCAAGTGTTAGAAGTTACAGGTGTCTAAATCGACTTTTCAGAAGAGCAGTTTTAGACATAAGTAACTTGTTGAGATCATTTCTCAAGATCTACTAAATCTTTTGCAGTGATTCAACTTGGACAAGGTGTGCAAACTGTAGACAACACCTTGTGCAAAGTTTTATCAAAAACTTTACACAATTGATAAGTTAATGAGAGAGATATGTGCAGCAGACTTTCTGTGTAGTCATCTCCTTCACAGATTTTTCAAAATCTTTATAATTGATCATTGATCCTCTAAAATTGGTGAAGGTTTGAGTTACTCTTGTTATAGAGGTGCTCTAACTACAAGAGTGATAAAAATACTGATAAGTAGATAGATAGATAGATAGATAGATAGATAGATAGATAGATAGATAGATAGATAGATAGATAGATAGATAGATAGATAGATAGATAGATAGATAGATAGATAGATAGATAGATAGATAGATAGATAGATAGATAGATAGATAGATAGATAGATAGATAGGTAGATAGATAGATAGATAGATAGATAGATAGATAGATAGATTGATAGATCATTAGATAGATAGATGGATAGATGGATAGATGGATAGATAGATAGATAGATAGATAGATAGATAGATAGATAGATAGATAGATAGATAGATAGATAGATAGATAGATAGATAGATAGATAGATAGATAGATAGATAGATAGATAGATAGATAGATAGATAGATAGATAGATGGATGGATAGATGGATAGATGGATAGATAGATAGATAGATAGATAGATAGATAGATAGATAGATAGATAGATAGATAGATAGATAGATAGATAGATAGATGGATAGATGGATAGATGGATAGATGGATAGATAGATAGATAGATAGATAGATAGATAGATAGATAGATAGATAGATAGATAGATAGATAGATAGATAGTAGATAGATAGATAGATAGTAGATAGATAGATAGATAGATAGATAGATAGATAGATAGATAGATAGATAGATAGATAGATAGATAGATAGATAGATAGATAGATAGATAGATAGATAGATAGATAGATAGATAGATAGATAGATAGATAGATAGATAGATAGATAGATAGATAGATAGATGGATGGATAGATAGATAGATAGATAGATAGATAGTGTTGGAGATAGACGTCTGCGGAAGCATGCGAACAGCGCAAGGAAGAAGAAGAAGCTTGGAGCACAACACACAAGACTTAATGTTTTACTAGAGGATGTACAAAGATAAGTAGCCCATTAGAGCAATAGGCATATATACAAGCCGGGGGAAAAAAACCTCCTAAAGAGGGAAAAAAGTGCCCCGGCGGTCCTAGAGTGTTCACACACATCACTACCTAAATATATCAACAAATCCCCCCTGGGAGTGATGCGGTGAACAAGGAGCTGGCACTCATGTATAAGGAAGTGCCAAGCTATGTGGCAATCACTCCACAAAAGGAAGTAAGCCCAAAGCTTTGCGGAAAGCTTCAAACTTCTCCCTAGGCAGAGCCTTCGTGAAAAGGTCTGCAATGTTCTCCTGCGTGGGCACATATGCCAAGCTGATCTCCCCAGCAGAGAACCTCTCCCTGACATAGTGATAATGCACCTCAATGTGCTTAGTGCGAGCATGGAACACAGGGTTCCTCGCAACGGCCAATGCGCTCTGACTGTCAGTGAAGATGGTGGTGGCAGAAGACTGGCCAACACCCAAATCAGCCATAAGGCGTCTGAGCCACACACACTCAATAGTCGCTGTGAAAGCTGCCCTATACTCAGCCTCACAGCTAGAAGTGGCCACAGTAGGCTGCTTCTTGCTCAACCAAGATATACATGAGCTACCAAGCATGAAGCAAAAACCACTGGTGGACACACGAGTGTCATAGCAACCAGCCCAATTTGAGTCAGAAAAAGCATGCAAATCTGGCGGTAGTGATCCCCCCTTGGGATAAAACAACCCAAGTAGCCGAGTACCACTCAAGTAGTGAAAGATGCGCTTAACCGCTTTCCAATGCGTGACTCCTGGGCAATGCATAAACCTGCTCATCTGTGAGACAGCAAACTGAATATCTGGCCGAGTAATGCATAAGTAAATCAAGCATCCAACAGCTTGCTGATAGAGAACAGCATCAAATGCATCTCCAGCATCATGAAGACTCAATCGTAAACCTGTCTCCATAGGAGTGGCAATAGGCTTACAGTCTTCAAGGCCAAAACGCTGCAATAATGTGTCAATATATTTCGTTTGACACAAAGCCATTCCACCATCAACGTGCATAAACTGAATGCCCAAATAGTGATGCAAATGCCCCAAATCAGACATCTCAAATGAGGCATGCAAATCAGCCTTAAAATCAGCAATATGTGTCTCAATAGGACCAGTGAGCAGCATGTCATCAACATAGACAACAATGATCAGAAGCACATCATTAGCACGTTTAACATACAAGGTGCTTTCAGTTGGACTGTTCTCAAAACCATGTGCAATCAGATAGGCATGTATCTTCTCATACCAAGCATGTGGTGCTTGCTTTAAACCATATAATGCCTTCTTTAACCTGCAAACCTGGTTTTCATGCCCTTTCTGCACAAAGCCACGGGGCTGAAAAACATACACTTCTTCATGCAAGTCACCATTCAGAAATGCTGTTTTAATGTCCAACTGATGTACATTCCAACCATGATGGGCTGCAAGTGCACAAATGCTCCGAACAGTAGTCATACGGCATGTAGGTGCAAAGGTCTCATCAAAATCAATGCCTCTTTCCTGCGCATAACCCTTTGCAACAAGCCTAGCCTTATACCTGTCAACTGTACCATCAGGTTTACGCTTCAGCTTGTATACCCACTTAGTGCCAATGGCCTTCTTGCCAGGAGGCAAGTCACATAAAGACCATGTACCATTCTTCATTATAGCATCATATTCAGATTGCATAACAGCCATCCAATTTTCTGAATTTTGTGCTTCATTAAAAGAAACAGGCTCATTCTCATCACAGAGACTAGATGCAGCCATAGCATAGCAATCTGATGCAAAGGAGGCACTATGAGAGCCTGAACGAGTACGATATGACAAAGGTGCATCTAATTTGCTATCACGCAAAGTCTGCACCAGCCATTTTGGCATAGTTTTTGCCTGCTCAATATCAGCTCTCTCATCAACAAGTGCATCATGTAAATCTGCATCAGAAATGGAATGATCTGCATCATCATATGAAACCTGCAAAGGCTGAGAAGTTGCCTCATTAGGACCAGCACTAGCCTGTCCACCTGTAAAAAGAGGCATCAAAGTATCATACATGTCTTTGGAGCTAACAGATGTCTCCTTAGTACATGAAAGCAATGGCTGAATAGCATCTTCCACAAAGACAACATCACGGCTAACCAGAATGCGTTTAGTCTGTGGATGATAGAGACGATAGCCTTTACTTTCAAAACTGTACCCAACAAAAATACATTTTACTGCCTTATCATCCAATTTTCTGCGATGTTGTTCAGGCACTAATGCATATGCCAAACAGCCAAAAACACGCAGATGAGCAACAGATGGCTTGCGGTCATGCCAAGCCTCATATGGAGTGATAGACTGCAACGCTTTAGTGGGACACCTGTTCAATACATATGCTGCACACATGACAACCTCAAGCCAGAAACTATGTGGTAAAGCCTGACTTTTGACCATGCACCTCGCCATCTCCATGAGTGACCTGTTCTTTCGTTCAGCAACTCCATTCTGTTGAGGTGTATACGGCACTGTACACTGGTGTTTTATCCCACGTTCAACCAGAAATGCATTAAAATCTGAAGACATATATTCCCCCCCTCGATCAGAATGGAGGGTGCCCATTTTACATGCTGACAGATTTTCAGCCAAAACCAAAAACTGTTTGAAGCACATGAACACTTCGGACTTTGCTTTGAGTGGATATACCCATGCATGCCTGGAAAAATCATCAATGAAAGTCACGAAGTAAAGGTAATTTCCAAAAGAGGGTGTCTGCATAGGACCACAGACATCACTATGTACAAGCTGCAATTTCTGCGTAGCCCGAACTGAACCATCTTTTGGAAAGGAAGAACGCTGCATTTTGCCCAAAATACAGCCTTCACAAACATGTTTTCCAGGTGCCTCAAGTTTGGGCAAAGAGGACACCATTTCAGATTTCTACAGGCGTAACAAACTAGCAAAATT
>CM035406.1:214631828-214641828 GCA_020310875.1 Ceratopteris richardii
ACAAAGTGCTGAATTACAAATACCAAATACCCAAGGGACTTGTTGCTGCCGGCCTCCTCTGCACCAAACCTCCACCTTCTACAAGCCTGCTCTTGTGCACACCTTGCACCAAGCTTCCACTAAGGGGGACGGATGGATACCTTCTGTCGGCGCGCGCACACTTCAGTACGACCTTGGGATCCTTGGGGGACAAGCTTAGTACTCCTCTGCACACTTCCTTGGTCACTCTTCATGCACACCTTGCACTTCACTTCTCTGCGTCACACATTGTGTGTCTCTTGCCCTTCTCTCTCTTGCTCCACTTAGACTATGCTTACTCTTGCTTACACTTAGGATGGTCCAAGAATGGTCCTTGCCTTGATTTGAGTGTGTTGATTCACGTACGCTCCTAACTGCAAGAGTATCTTGGTGCTCACTTTGATGTCCAAAGATTGTCTTCACAAGTGGCAGCCAACGACTCCCTCTTTTGTCCTATAGTGACTTTAGACTAAACCAAAACTTTTAATTGGGGGGCCATACTTTTACTTCTGCGTACGCTGCCGCTTCACATACCTTCATATTTTCCTTTTAAGTCTTCACTTTTGCACATAAGAGAGGGTTCACCTGAACCTTCCAAAACACTTTAAAAACACTTTGAACCTTAGGGAAATTAGAGAAATACCTCTGCAACCTGCAACCCACTTTCTCCAATTTACCCTTTGTGGACAATTAATTGTGCACTACCTGTGCACTTTGACACCTGCACCTTAGCACTTTGACTTTGCACCAGTTGACTTTGACCTTGTTGACTTTGACTAGTTTGACTTTGACCTTTTGACTTTGACTATGGTTGACTTTGACTACGGTTGACTTTGACCAATATGACTTTTATGGGCTCAACAGTTGCCCACCACGTAATGTGCTTTCCGTCCCGGAGAGCTACAGCCAAAACTCTGAGGAGATATGACACCATAATACTGGAGCGGCAAGATCTTGAAGTAGGACATTGAACAGCTACCAGTTCCACCACAAACAGGAGAGAACAAGCACCAGAGAAGAACCAAAAAGTGGAATTTCTGCATGGAAAGCAAAGGAAAGCAATGGGAGGGTAGAAAGGAGAGGGAGGGGGAGGGCTGAGGGGGTGGAGATGGATAGTACAGGGAGGGGTAAGGATATTGCTGGGCAGAAGGAAAAAGGGAGGGTGAAGGAGGAGGATTATGGGGTCTTTAGGGTGCCAAAATGATCAAACAGTAGAGCTACAGAGGGGGAAGATGGGAAAATGTGCAACATATGTTGAAATGAGATGAAAATAGACAATGTGGACCATGTGTATAAATAAAAACAAGTGGTAAATGTGCTCAAAGCTTGGTGGGAAATGTGAAAAAATAAAGCCAAAAACTGAGTCCAGAGGTGCCAAAAAACATGAAAATGACTCCAAATTTGAAAAAAATGGTCATCCAAGGCACAATCGAGAGCCAAAAGGTTTGAGCCATAAAAATTAAAAAAATATATAGAAAATAAATATATAATTTAATTATAAATGAAAAATAAAATGCCTTTTTTTTAATAAAAGGGGACACGCTGCCGGAAAGAAAATATATATACAATAAATAATAAAAAATATAAAATAAAATAAAATGAAAATAATAAAATGAAAATAATAAAATAAAAATAAAAAATAAAGAAAAAGATAAAATAAGTAAACGAAAATAAAATACGCGGGGGGGGGGGATGTCAGAACAAAATAAAATGAAAATAATAAAATAAAAATAAAAAATAAAGAAAAAGATAAAATAAGTAAACCAAAATAAAATAAAAATACGCGGGGGGGGAGGGGGGGGGATGTCAGAACGGGGGGGGAGGGGGGGGGGTTGTCAGAACGGGGGGGGGGGGGGGGGCAAGGGGGGGGAAGAGAGAGAGAGAGAGAGAGAGAGAGAGAGAGATAGAGGGGGGAGATTTTTCTTTTTTTTAATCCTCAAACCCAACAAATCTAGGGGGGGGGCTTTTTTTGGTGAAAAATTATCCAAAAATAGAGAAAATTAGAGAAAAAATTCAAAAAAATGCCAAAAAAAATCTGAAAATTTTCTCATAAAAATTTCTACATGGTTAGGCCTAACTTCCTTACTCAAAACCACAAAGAGCTTCCTTTATTCCTCATATTTGGCAAGAAAATGACACATGAAAAAGGAGAAAAATGCTAGAAAATTTCTAAAAATGCTTGAAAAAATTCCAAAAAAAATTCCTAAAAATTCCAAAAATTGTACCTTTGCAAAGTTTATGAAATGGCTGCTAAATTGGCTAAAAATTTAAGAAACAAGCATGAAATGGATAAAGAAAACTACTCTGCAAAATTTCATTTTCACTATTCCATCTTCTTCATCAAATCAAACCCTCTATTTCCAAGGACTTGCAGGTACTTCTTCCACATCCTTGTAAAGCCCTGCACTCACTATCATAAAAATTGACACAACAGATGATATCCATACCAGTATCCATAAAAAAATGGCCATTGACATATGATTTGAATTATCTTCAGCACGGTTGCACTTAAGGGCTCCTCTTTTCTCCTCTCTTCTATGGCCTTTAACTGAGACTGTCTCACTCGAGTCAGTAACCTGAATGATATCCTCTGATTCTTGAAATGCTTCCTCTCTACTTGAGTTTGGAAAAATTCCATAGCAGGAAGATGGGTCTTCTGCATGGAGCCAAGCCAACATGTTTTCATCTTCATACAAATTTGCTCCTTCAAATAGATTTGCTTCTGGGTGGTCCAATAATTCTTCTTCCATACAAATACCAATTGTCTGCATCATGCTGGTATTTCTTTGGTTGTCTGGTCCTTCTTCTAAAAGTATCTGCTGCAACTCTTTTCCCTCTTGCTTTATCCACATTGTGTCCTTGCCCCAGTCATGCAGCACGTTGGCATGCCTTAACCAAGGTCTCCCAATTAACAGGGGGAAACTTCCTTCTACCTGTGGCAGCCTTAAAACAACAAAGTCCAAGTTAAAGATGGTACCTTGAATTTTGACTGGAACTCCAGGGACCACTTGATGGTTCTTTTTCATGGTATATTCAGGCATCAAGTTAATGCCAGAACCACCATCCACAATAACTCCTTGAAACTCATGACCTTTGATAGAGACTGTTAGTCGAGGGCTCTTGTAATCTGTGAGGGTTGCTTCCCCTACACTTTTATCTTTAGGCATAACAGTAGCCTTTGCCACTAAACTTGTTGTGGACATTTCATCAATTATCTGCAAGAGTTCTGACCTGAACTTGTTGATGTTGACACGACAAGAAGTCTGAAAAACTAAGCTACGGAATTTTGTCGTGTCACAACAAGAACTAAGCTAGAGTGATATTAAAACACCTCTATAATCATCAGTAGCTTAGCAGCTTTTCTGTAACTGAAAACTTTATAACTGTGTCTAGTGAAAATCAAAAATTCACTTTACTGAAAGCTTCGCCTTTTCTTCAAGCTTTAGTTCTGAACTGATTTACTCCAAACTTTACACTACTGTGTTTGCTTACAATTAAATAATCTTTTCGTCACTTAACTGTGCCAAACCTTTGTTTTGAACTCACCAAAATATCACCGGAACTTCACCGGATTGTTACCGGACTGTCATCGTAATCTTACCAGAATCTTACCGGAATCAACTGCAAATCTGTTTGTGGTTACTTCAAACGTTTATAATTGAAGTAAGGAAGTAATATCTGAGCTTCCTTTACTGAATAAAATCTTCCTGAAGTTTGAGAAAAAACTTCATCAATTCTGGATGTCTTTTACGGTCAGACTTTCTACTGTGTACATGTCCCGTTTCACATAACTGTTTTGATCAGTTTGTAGTTGAGACTCCTAGCTTCAAGATAAGTTATCTCTCATGAAAAACTTTACACTGTGCTGTGAGATCTAATTCTCAGAAGTACCGAAAAACGTTACTGAGAAAAATTGTAACTGTTAACTAACTTTCACAGTAACATGAAATCACTTAGATTACCATCTCTCTCAGATGAATACCCAACTGATCTTTCATATATTCTTCTTTTCTTTTATACCTGCCATTTCTTTGAATCTGCTTGACTTTACTCCATCTAAGCTCTTTGTCAGAATATCTGCTATCTGATCTTTTGTAGATGTGTATACTATTTCAATCTCTTTTTCCATTACCTTTTCCCTCAGGAAATGATATTGAACCTCTATGTGTTTTGTTCTTGCATGAAATACTGGATTTGCTGCAAGATATAACGAGCTCATGTTATCTCCAAGTATGATAGGTATACCTTGATCAATACCCATGATTTTGAACAAGGTCTGCATCCATATCACTTCTTTAGATGCTTCCACAAGTCCTTTATATTCTGCTTCTGTTGACGATAAAGCTACTGTATGCTGCTTCTTTGAACACCAGCTTACAAGCTTATCTCCTAGGTATATCATATACCCATGTGTTGACCTTCTGTCATCTTGACTTCCTGCCCAGTCTGAGTCACTGTATGCTCTCAGCTTTATATCTGATGTAAAAGGATAATATAATCCTTCTTTTATAGTTCTTTTGATATATCTAAGAACTCTTTGTCCTGCAACCCAATGTTGATCCTTCGGACAATGCATAAACTGTGAGAGAACTCCTATTGCATAACTAAGATCTGGTCTTGTTAGCGTAGCATAAATCAGGCTTCCCACTAAAGATTGATACTTTCTCATATCTTTAAACTCTGCACCACCACATTTGCTGAGTTTATGATTTACTTCAAGCGGTGTTGAAGCTTCTCTACAACTCTCCATGCTAAACTTCTTCAATAAGTTTAGGAGATACCTTTCTTGTGAAACATATACACCATGATCTGTATATGTAACTTCCATACCAAGAAAATATGAGAACTTTCCTAGATCACTGATCTTGAACTCTTTTTCAAGCAATCTTTGTACCTCCTTGATTCCTTCATCTGAAGTACCTGTGATTATAATATCATCTACATAAATACAAATGTAGATCATACCTACATCTGTTCTCTTTATAAGTAGACTTGCATCAGCCTTTGAGCTTTGGTATCCAAGGTCATTAAGATACCTCACAAGTCTATAATTCCAAGCTCTTGGAGCTTGTTTCAATACATAGAGAGCTCTTCTTAATCTACAAACATGATCTGGGTAATTGGAACTTACAAACCCTTCAGGTTGTTCCATGTAGACTTCATCTTATATATATCCATTTAAAAATGCATTCTTTATATCCAACTGACTTAGCTTCCATCCTTTTGATGCTGCTATAGCAATCAATGTCCTTATGGTTGACATCTTTGCCACCGGACTAAATGTTTCATCATAATCTATGCCATGTATCTGAGCATAGCCTTTGACCACCAGTCTAGCTTTATATCTGGCTATCCTTCCATCTGCAAGCTTCTTAACTTTGTAAACCCATTTATTTCCAATCACTTTCTTACCATTTGGTTTTGGAATAAGTTCCCAACTCTTGTTCTCCTCAAGTGCATTGAACTCCTCCTTCATTGCTTCTTCCCATTGTTCCTTACCTTTTGCTTCACTGTAATTCTGAGGTTCTTCATCTTCCTTTACTAAGTAAGCATAGTTTTTCTGAGTCAAATAAGAAGTATCATAGGAATACCTTGTCGGTTGTTTCCTAACTCTGTTTGACCTTCTTGGTTCAAACTCTTCATGTGTATCTGAATACACATCTTCATCAAATCTTGGTCCATCTTCATTTCTCATACCGGGTCCAATCCTGGACTACTTGCCTGCATATGATCTTCATCACCATTCACCTGCATATGTGATTTACCTTTTTCAATTCTTCTCATCTCTTCTTCAAGTGTTTCAACACTATGCTCTTTATCTGTATACAAGCTCTTTCCTTCATCAAATGTCACATCTCTAGAAACAATAAAACTATTTGGTTAGAGGACTTCATAACCTGTAACCCATCTGTTTTTCATCATATCCAATAAACACATATCTTTCAGCTTTTGGTTCCAGCTTATGTCTCAGTTGTGATGGTACATAAGCATAAGCAACTGATCCAAACACTTTACAATGATCAAGTGTTGGTTTCTTGCCCCACCAAGCTTCATAAGGGGTCATCCCATTTAAAGTTGTACATGGTAATCTATTTACCAGATATGTAGCTATATTTACAGCCTCAGCCCAAAGATAATTTGGCCTCCTTTAGCATTGCTCTTGCAAACTCAACTAGAGTTTGGTTTCTTCTTTCTGCTACTCCATTTTGTTGCGGTGTATATCTGCAAGTTATTTCTCTTTTGATACCTGCATTCCACAGATAATCATTGAACTCTCGAGAAAAATATTATCCTCCTCCATGAGACCTTAGTCTTTTAAGTTTTTGTCCTGTAAGTCTTTCAGCATATGCATGAAAATGATTGAAAGCTTCAAATACTTCTGACTTCTCTTTCAAAACATAAAGAGTTATCCATCTTGTTGCATCATCAATAAAAAGAACATAATACCTTGAGCCGCTGATAGATCCTTCTTTTGTTGGTCCCCATACATCTGTATGTATGAGTTCTAGCACACCATCGTGTTTGTAACCATTTTTCTGAAATGGTAACCTGTGGGCTTTTCCCATCTGACAGGCTTCACATTTGTGAAACATATGTTGATTCTTCATATTTGGTAATCCTCTCACATATTGTTTCTCCACCAGAGTTTTGATTCCTCTTTCATTAAAATGTCCTAACCTCTTATGCCAGAGGTCTAACTCTGTAAATACCTCATCACCATGTGTGATTAATGCTTGACCAACATTTCCTTGTACTTTAAGAGTAAAAAGTTTACCTTCCTTTTTACCATGGACAATTTGATTGTATCCATTCTCTGGATCTTCAATAAATACTCCTTCATTTGTAAACCTGACTTGAAAACCTTTTTCTACTATCTGTCCCACACTAATCAAATTCTTCGGGATTGTTGGAACATACAAAACATTTGTTAATCGGTCAGCTCCATTCTTACACTTTACTTTTCCAATTGACCTTACATTATGTTTTGTGTTGTCACATGTTTGTTAATACCTTTGCAAAAATATACTTCATTTGATCGATGGAAGGGAAAGAAAAGGAGGCGGCAAAAAAACCTTTTGGCTCACCTTGATTGGTTCGTACTCGAAACGCGAAGACTGTATGATTTGAAATACCTCCTTCAAGTTCTGATAACAATTCTATATTTTCTGACAAATGATTTGAACAACCAGAGTCAATATAGAATACCTTGAGGTCTTCATTCTCTGACACACTTATTGAATTCATCATCAACCTTGTATGACCATCATTCTGCGTATCATTCGCATAGTTGTAGTAGGTAGTGTTGTGAGACTGATTCTGTCCCCAACTTCTTGCTCCACCTCTACCATATCTGCCTCTTTGGCTTTGTCTTCCTCTTTGATATCTTCCACTTCTGCCTCTACTGTTTTTATTCTGATTCTGACTTGATCCTTGAGAATTACGCCAGCAATCATGAGCCAAATGATTGCTTAATCCACAGATCCAACAAGTCTTCCTTTTGTTAGTCTGATTACCTCTTCCTTTACCTCTTTTACATCTTATGTTACCTCTTCCTCTTGAAAAATTTGCTTGAGTAGATATCTCTTCTTCATATTTTTCTTTACCTTTATCACCTTTCTTCTTATTCTTTGCATACATAGCCGAACTATGTCCTTTATCTCTGTCTGTCTTCAAATCTTGCTCAAACGTTAACATTAGTCCAAGTAACTGATTTAAATCTGGTACAAAATGATTTAATGAAAGTTCAGTTGAGAGTACAAAAGGTTTCCACCTTTCATCTCCTCTCAGTCCTGCAAGCACTTGTGCTATCCACCTGTGATCTTCGATATCTTCATCAATAGATCCAAGACTGTCTGCCAAGTCTTTCATCTTAGTGACATAATCACTAATGCTTTGACTTTGCTTTCTCTTGAACGTTGTAAACTCTGACCATAAGCTAGCCTTCCTAGCTTTTGTCGTATTTTGGAAATGATCTTCCAATGCACTCCATATGTCCTCCGCTTTCTCCAGACCTCTAATGTGCAGTAACAAATTATCTGTAATGGTATTGTAGATATAAGCTCTTGTCGTTGCATCTTTCTTCTGCCATAGCTTCAAGGCTTCTAACTCCTCTTTCTTTGGTTGACTGTCATCTTTGAAAGTCGGCTTCTTTTCTTCTCCTGTCACATATATCATTAAGTCCTTACTCATAAGTAAGGCTTCCATGCGCATTACCCCTGCGGGATAATTATCTCTGTCCAATTTGTCAATAGAGATATGATCTGCCATAATCTTCTTGTTTCTGTTACTTTCGGTGAGTGTAATGTTAAAAGGTTTTACCTTTTACAAACCTTTACCCTTGAGAATTACTTCGGAACGTTTCTTGATGCCATTTGTTGTTGATCATCTCAGCTTTCACCTTTCTTGTGAAAGTTCTTCGAATTCTCTTGTATCTTCACTTCCATTTACTCTTTGAGAACCTTTCTGTTCTTCAGAACCTTTTCTGCTCTGATACCACTTGTTGATGTCGACACGACAAGAAGTTTGAAAAACTAAGCTACAGAATTTTGTCGTGTCACAACAAGAACTAAGCTAGAGTGATATTAGAACACCTATATAATCATCAGTAGCTTAGCAACTTTTCTGTAACTGAAAACTTTATAACCATGTCTAGTGAAAATTGAAAATTCACTTTACTGAAAGCTTCGTATTTTCTTCAAGCTTTAATTCTGAACTGATGTACTCCAAACTTTACACTACTATGTTTGCTTATAGTTAAATAATCTTTCTGTCACTTAATTGTGCCAAAACTTTGTTTTGAACTCACCAAAATATCACCGGAACTTCACCGGATTGTTACCGGACTGTCACCGCAATCTTACCGGAATCTTACCGGAATCAACTGCAAATCTGTTTGTGGTTACTTCAAACGTTTATAATTGAAGTAAGGAAGTAATATCTGAGCTTCCTTTACTGAACAAACTCTTCCTGAAGTTTGAGAAAAAACTTCATCAGTTCTGGATGTCTTTTACGATCAGACTTTGTACTATGTACATGTCCCATTTCATATAACTATTTTGATCAGTTTGTAGTTGAGACTCCTAGCTTCAAGATAAGCTATCTCTCATGAAAAAATTTACACTGTGCTGTGAGATCTAATTCTCAGAAGTATCGAAAAACGTTTACTGAGAAAAACTGTAACTGTTAACTAACTTTCACAGTAACATGAAATCACTTAGATTTCTTCACATACGAAGAATGCGCTCAACGTCTTCCACATGAACATGTGTTTTCTATTAGAGAAGATGTGTACAAAATAGCTTGGCCTCACTTTGCTTATAGCTATGGAAAACTCTCCTACTCTGAGTAGTTATTCCTTACCATCTCTCTCAGATGAATACCCGACATTTCAGGTTCTATTATTCATCTCTACATACGCTATCTCTGGCGTCTTCTATATCACTATCCTCAGTTTCTATATGCGCTCTCTTTTTCACTCTCTCTCTTCTATATTCCGTTTCTAAGCTCTCTCTTACATACATTTTGATCCGAGATTCAAAATCGTAATTCTAGAAGTTTCTACACCGTATATTACAGGCGTGAATTTGTCCCTTCAATAAGGCTTGATTTTCTGAATGTTTTGTTTCTACTTCTCTTTGTCTTTCTTCATCTTTATGTCTATTTGTATGTCAAATTTGTGAGTGATTCTTCAACAGAACTTCCCATCCATCTTTATTAAATCAAAAATACTAACCTCCTTTTTCATGGACTTGAGTATTCTAGAAGCTTCTGATTCCTTAAGGGTCTGGGCTCCATTTGACTTATCAAATTCCTCATGAGCCCTGTTGAATGCATGTCCAATGGCATCACTGGTACCTATGAAATTTTCATTTTGCCTTGTGTCTGCACATGTGGTGGCTTTGTTCTCAGGGGCACCTTTGTCTTTGTCCAATCCATTAATCATTGATTCTTGACCTATTTCCACTTGAGCCTTCCTTCCTTC
>CM035406.1:214646828-214649328 GCA_020310875.1 Ceratopteris richardii
TCTTGAATATTCTGATGATATTAACTTACTTATTAACAATCTTGAACTAGGTTGCTACTGTTATGGAAGATTCCGGTAGTGTTCAAGGGGCTATTCTGTGCGACGAAGCAAATTCTTGCAGCAGAGCATCGATATCGTCCTCACCGTCACTTGCATCCTTGTGATGATGTGAAGCAGAGAGATGGGTAGAGATGACTACCTCGACTTAAGATGTTGGGGTGCAAGAGACTATAGTGACCTTGGTTGTTGCAGAGTTTGCCTACATGAGGCTGTGGAACATCCTCACTCATTACATGCAAGTGGTTAATGGGCACCCAAAAAAATGATAGTTGGAGACAAATCTATACTCTACGCTACCAGACGAGATCGCTTGAGTGAGTACAAAAAGCTGCATGCTCTTATTTTGAGCTTAAAAATGACTTCAGGAGATATCAGTTTGAAATCAAACTCATCACCTGCCAATCCTTGTGATTGAGCTAACTATAAGTTTGAGTCGTGGATCCGTGCAGAAGCTTTGGTGATATTTCAAAACAGAAAAAGAGAACATGTCTTCGATGACTATTTATCAACCCAAAAAAGCCATGAGAAGTCTGGTATCTATATGTCCCGTATGTTAGGTGCTATACTTGAACCCGATACTTGTAGAACAGCTGAAGTCTTGCCTAACCACGAGCATGTAGCATTCTTGCAAGAAAGATGACGTCTCTAATGATGAGAACATAGATTACAAACAAGAAGGAAGGAATTTTCTTAGGTGGAGTGAATGGTCTCAAACTGTCTACCTCGGCAGTCGTTGGAGATCCTCTACACCAATAGATTAAGATATTTTAGACATTAAAAGCCTTTGTCAATCACTCCTCGTCTCTAACCTTGCTCACCAAGAAGCCTTAATCATTAAAGATAAAAGAAATTTCTTCTTAAGCTGAAGATGGCTCATGTTTTGGCATTCATTCCTCTTCGAGCGAAAGGAAAGCTTCATTTCTTCAAGAAGAGGACAACAAGAAGCAATGTTCTTCAAGGAGGAATATGTAGTTTTTCTCATGGACCAAACGATGGAGAATGACTCTTCCTAAGGATCAATGGAAGGATGTAGCTAATTGGAAAATAAGTATTTTCCAAAGTTAATGATTGATTTTAATATTTGTTTTTGCTCTATGTTTTCATGTAGGATGCATGTTATTATCATTGAAGTATAGAATTAAACTTCATTTTTTATCATCTTGGTGCAAATTATTGAAAGCTAAATGAAAGAGCATAAACATATTGAAACACTCATTAAGCACAAGCATGCATATACGAAAGACTATTGGTGCATTTCTCGTTTTCAAGGAATGTTTTCATGCACAAAACACGTTCTCTTCTTGTTTAAAAAAGATACTTAATACTCAAGCTTATGCACATGAATGATTTTACCTTTTTAAAAGACTAGCAAGAATGTTTATGCATGGATGATTGGGAACATGCATTTTCAAGATCAAGAATGGCTTGATTTAAGTTTGATGCATGAAAGGAGAATGCCAACACGTGCATGCACTCACATGCATTTGCATGCAAGAATATGCATTTTTATATGCATGATTGTTGGTTAAGTAGTTGAACACTTATATTAAGCACTTTTCTGAGGATGAGAAAAGTATGTTTGGTTTTGTTTAAGCTAATTAGAGCTTAAAGAAGAAACCCAAGTCAAATTAATATTTGGGAATCAAGATATTTCCTAAAAGATACGCCAAAGTAATCTTTGGGAATTAAGCTACTTGCTAAAGATAAGCCAATGAAATGAAATAGTCTGGTTAACTATTTCATTGGTAAAAAAGGAATATCTTTTAGACAACCAATAAAGCTTTAAGTCCTAATCTTGTCCAAAAGTCAAGAATTCCTTTTGAAGATTATTCCAGTAAACAAAAAGATGAATCATTGGCTTAGTACTACTTGATTACTTGGTAGGAATCTAAAGATTCTTGAAAGAAAAATCTCCCTAGATTTGAGACTCGAATCTTTCAAGTAAGTTGATAACAAGTAGTTCCGAGTAATTCCCAAACCACCGGTATTGGTAATTAAGTCTAAATATTGATATAACCTAAAGGTATATCAAAGGTTCTTAGCTTTGGAATCTGAGAGGCATCACTATATGCTTGGACTTAAGTTGAGGGGAAAGATCTCCAAAAAATCTTGCAGGTAAGCAAAGAAGCTTTAGATAGTTCAGGAGATCTTAAAGATAAAGACAATATTTATTATAGTCACAAGATCAACTAGAATTGATCAAGCTTGGCCATGATTATCCAAGAACGTGCGATTGGAACTACTCTACAAATTGCCCAAGTATTGGCAATAAAATTCCTTTTGGAATTATTCACTCAGGTTCCATTTATCCAATGGAAAATTGTGAAAAGAGTTAGCTATTCCAAGTCTGAACAAAGTGAAGAAAATTCCAAGATGGTAGTCTGCAACCATGAAGATGGTACTTAAGTTAGTGGAAGGTAAAACAAAATGTTTGCCTATC
>CM035406.1:214654328-214719328 GCA_020310875.1 Ceratopteris richardii
GATGGGTGCATCACTTCCCTCCCATCCGGCAAGCAAAGCTTGCACACTAGGTGGCTTTTCGTGGAGAAATGTACCCCGAGCGCGCTTTTGGTTATATTCGAGAGATGTACATGCTTCGAGAAACGAGAAGTTCCTTGATTGAGGGATATCCAAGGCCAAAAGCCAGAGAGTTCATATGAGGTACCTACTCATGATGGCTAGATGAGTAGAGGGACCTTAAAGAGAACTCTATTTTCAAATAATCTTGGGGGATGATCATCTTCATCATGTGTGAAAAGAAACTTTAGCAGCCATGGAAACCTCAGAATGGTTTTTTGGGATGATCAACATCTTCTCAGAATGTGTAAAGATTGCCGAGCAATAGGGAAAAAAGAATATTTCATCGAGGGACGCAGATAGCATCTTGCAAAGCACACGATTCAGCCATTCTCATTAGTCAGAGCACGTGAAATAGAAATTCTCATTTCTAAAAGGATGCAAGGTGCAAGGTTTGAACCCACAACCTCGTGAATAAGAGGTAAGTGCTCTATCCAACCCATCGATGTAACTTCATGTCATGCCATTCGCAATAGAATTTTATATTTGTGTTTGTTGTGCACACAACAAACAAGAAGAGAAAGGAACAAAGAAAGAGAAGAAGAAAGAGAAAAAGAAAGAGAAGAAGGAAAGAAAGAGAAGGAGAAAGAGAAAAAGGAAAGAGATAAGAAGAAAGAGAGAGAAGGAAAGAGAAAGAGAAGAAGTAGAGATAGAAAGAAAGAGAAAGAAAGAGAAGGAGTAAGAGAAAATGAGAGATGAAGAAAGAGGCATAGAAAGAGAATGAAGAAGATGGAAAGATAATGAGATAATGGAAGAGAGACATGTCAAGAGAGGTAGAGAGAAAGAGAGAAAGAAATAGAGAGAGAAGAAAAGAAGAAGAGAAGGAAGAAGAAAGAGAGATTTATGAGAGAACAAGAAAGAGAGAGAATGAGACGGGTAGAGAGAGAGAAAGAAAGAGAAGGAGAAAGATAAGAAGGAGAAATATTGAAGAAGAATGAGATCTTGAGGGAGAGAAAGTGAAGAGTAGAGAGAGAAGGAAAAGAGTAGAAAGAGTAAAGAAAGAGCAAGATTAGCATGCCTACCTTCATGAAAATGGACATAACTCTCTCATATGAAACCCAAATTGGATTATTCCACTTGGTATAGAAAGTAGAATCCAAGGGTTTTCTATTGAGGGCTGGAAGGTATCATTGGCTAATTAAAAACCACATATACAGAGCATTTAATTCTCTGCATACTTCTTCAAAGAGGTGTGATACCCACTCACCTAGCTCCATTGTTTTGGCCATAACTTTCTCATAAAATATCCAAATCAAGAAATCCAAATTGTTATGGATTCTAGACTTCAATCGCTTTATCTTGAGTGGTTACCATATTTTGATCATTGAAAGCCATCTTTACACAAGCTTTTATATGGTTGGTGGCTAGTGAGAAACTCTTTTTGACTTACTTGAGTGTCCAATTATGATAATTAGGAGTTCTTAATAATAATTTGAACCATTTTTTATATTAATGAAGTTATTTTCATACATTTTCATCATATGTTTGCTCTCAAATATATTCATTTGAATACTATTCGTATCAAAGTTTACAATTTTGCATTGTATTTTCTTCCAATGTTAGGAAAGTAACATAGGAATGTGCATGAAAGTTAGTTTGATATGAATTCATATATGCATATGAAGTTACACTAACTTATGATGATTCATAAAAGCATGCACAGGTTGTTTTTTGTGTGTTTCAAGATCTTTGTGCAGGTATTAGAGCAAGAAAAGACCTTGTTATGAGGGCGTGTAGTTGCCAACAACACATATTGGAAAAGTTTCTTATTTGCAAGTTTCTGGAGTAAAGAAAGTGGTTTTCCAACCACTAGGTGGATGCCTATCATTGTATCATGGTTATTTTTTTTTCAGGCTTCATTTTCTTGAGAAAGTGCTGCCAAAAATTTTGTAGCCACATGGCATTATATGCCATGTGAGAACTAGAGTGATCTTGTGTTGTGAGAGAGAGGAAGTCTTATGTGTGCATAACTAAAAGCACATAAATTGATTGAAGTAGAGAAGAAGATGCATGATTCGATGCATACATACATAGAAAATATGATTTCTAGAAAGTCGAAGTGCATGATGCATTTTCTATCTATAGAATATCACTTTTATGTATCACCACGATGAGTTAGGGTGAGCATGAGATATGTAATCCAAGTACCATGTGTAGCCAAATTTTTCCTTTAGAAAGTAAGTGGCAAGGTATATCCATCAAGAACAACTAAGATGTGTTCTCGTCTAGTAACTCATGAGCACATGGATTGTTCTTCATGGGAATCTATGTGCTTAATATAGAATTTTATCTTTTGTCGGCACAAGTTCATGCTATGGTTATGATCATCAATAAAAGTATTAAATGCTTGTATGTGATTGTTTCTTTTGATGAGTTTAATGAATGTGCAAGAAGCACAATGAATACAATGACATCCATAGACATTCACTTTCATTGAAACGTGGATACTATGTAAAGAGTTGATTTTTCCATGAGATGATTTGGATGGTAAATTGGTTTGCATTGATCTAAACAATCATTATATGCATGGATATGTCTCCATGTCATAATCCATCCAAGAAAATGAATGATTATGTCTAATCATAACGATTAACATGTCTTGTCATTTTTAGATTTAAAAAATGATTGAGCAAATAGTTAGTGAGGTAGCAGCTTCATAGAGCTTTGGGTGCTACTCTTTCAGGAAATGCCCTAATTTATTGAAATTCGGAGGGCGATTCGCTCATAGGATTATCTATGAGCTGACCAATTTTCAAGTATTTTGATACTTTTAGAAAGGTCAAAAGACCTCTGCACTAAAAGTGCTACTAATAGAGATAGAGGCCTGAAACAAGTGCCATAGGCCTATTACAAAGGGCATTTCTCTTCATTGGTATATTCAAATTGAATGCTTTTTGCTATAAATGAAAGTTTGATAGATGCAACAATGTGTATACTATTTTTCATTATTTTTACAGATCATTTGATGAGTCAAATAATCTCTGCACATCAAAGCATAGCCTTTCGAATTTATGAAATGACCAGAGACCATGTCACCTAGAGGTGATTGATTCTCTTAGCTCATTCACTCCAATTGGATGATTTTTCTTTCTAACATTAGATACACATCTTCAAATGGTTTTTAAGAATTTTCAAGATGAAATGTTTCTCCATTTAGGAGATATAAAGAAAAGAGTAAAAGTTAGCCTTTGCAATGTTTTTAAAATATTGCAGGTATATAGCCTTAGTATTTTGGTCATTGTGAAAGCCTCAAATGTCCAAATTCTATGAAATTTATATCAATAAACATAGATAGTAGTAGCTATAGTCTGTTAAAATGTGGAAGACATTGGACATCATTTGGTAGGTCAAATGACCTATTCTTCTCAAAACAATCACTAATAAGGATTTGCCAAAGAGTGATAAATGTGTTTCATGAATAATTGTTTGTTGTCCAAATCAAGTGATTTTTGAGCCTAATGAAATATTGAGCATAGCTATGTAAGGCGAGAAAATCTCATATATTTTGCAGAATTAGAAGTTAGTTAAAATTAAGCTTTAATCTACTACTATTGGAAATTGTTTATGTAGGAGATGTTGTTGAAAGGAAAAGATTTTCCACAAGTTTTTTATGATATTTTTTGATATGGTGTGATCACCATGGGCTAGACATGCCCTACATACTTTTTCATTGATCATTGGTTTATGGTGACCATTCTTTGTAGGAAAGAGGAGAGTCTGTCAAAAATTTTTTAAATATATTGAGCGCCATGAGATCATGGAACAAGAGAACTTTAGTAGTTGTTCTCATTTCATATATTATGGATTGATACAAGTTGTATAAATTACAATTTCTCGTAAGTTAATATTGATGCAAGCCGCATCCTTTACAACTCTAGTTGAGTTGATTTATCATATAATTTCTCATTTCTCAACTCAAAGTGAGTTGATGTTACAGATAGTTATGAGTGATAGACTCATAGGAATGACTTTGTTCTTTCCATGGAGGGAAGGAAACACTTCAGGAACACTTCATGATTTCATTATTATTATTTATGGTTGTGATTACTCACCGATCATCGATTTATTCTTATCATTTTTGAGAGAAGTGTTCGACTTTAATCTCATACATGCATCTATGTGGGGTATAAAGTTTGGTGATATGGGACATCAAAATTTGTATTCTACCTAGGTGTAGGACAAATGGTTTGGGAGAGAAGTATCTGAGATTGTATTTTTAATATGATTTGGAGTTCATTCATATGATCTTCTTATTATTAGACAGCAGAGGGGCAATTGAGACAGTCACTTTGTATGTGATCGCAAATAAGGCAAGTCTGCAAGCAAGTAGCCTAGAAGTGGAAAGGCAAGGTTTACACATAAGAACTATGAATAGGCAATTATATTGAGAAGAAATTCATAGAGTATGTACTACTTTATTTCATATGCATGAGAATAGGCCATGGTTCATACATACTGTGTATGAGGTGAGCTAGATGCTTAGCCTAGTGAGAGTGTGCACACATCTACTTACCATTTTTTCACTATGTCTAGTGGACTCACATTATGGTTCTCGTTATATTTGGAGTGCCAGATTATTATAGTATTTTACTAGAGACACCTCATTCCTAGTTAGGAATGATTTGATCATAGTGATGATCAGATGGTGGTCAGAGATAAAGCAAGTTTCATCCACTTGGAACATCTTCCATGTTATTATTGAGAAGGCAGTGGTAGTTCCACTAGTTGCTATACTTTCTTAGCACGCCTTCATTTGGCATGATGACTTAGTTCCACAGAGTGGATTGGGATTTACTTTGTATGGAAGATATTTTGGTCAATAGTTGGGATTATTATATATGATAGATTGAGATTTGGACCCATAGTTTGGATGTCACTGATTGAGATCTTAGTCCATAGTTTGGATGTGATAGATTGAGATCTTGGTCCATACTTTGGATCATTGACATATTGATATCTTGGTCCATAGTCTAGATCATTGACAGATTGTCATCTTGGATTCCTAGTTTGGATCATGATGAGACTTTCTTGAGTTTCATTTTCATTACAGTGAGTAAATCAAGCAGATTTACTCAAGCTTAGAGATTAAGCAATATTTGGAAAAGATTTCCATTTATTTTTAGTATTTTTCCACAGAGATTGGGACATAGTCACATTGTTTTGGATGAGCATAGTAGTTTTCATTACTCTAGTAGAGCAAGTGATTTTGCACAATTATACCATGTGACAAGCTATCAGTCGTTATTTTAGGGAGACAAAAGCAAGCTCTCGAGGTCTCTATAGGTGACAAGCGGTCACAAGTTAGTGGTCAAGGTCTAGGCATAGGGAGAATGAGGATATTCTGAGTACTTATGCTACACACATAGGGACTCATTGGGCCTCAGAGGGATTCCTACAGTATGCCCAAGGCAAGGACTACTATTTATTAGTGGAAATGCTAAATATGAAGCAGAGAGATGAGTTGTCTACTTTTTTATTATTTAGTATTTCAGACACCTTGCACACTCTCCTCTTATTATTTGGAATCATAGATTTTGATTCCCATGTTTATAGCTCCTTCTATATCATTGAGGACAGTGATCTTTAGAAGGGGGAGAGAGTGTTATATTCTTGAGATGTACATGCTTGGAGGAACGAGAAGTTCCTTGCTCAGGGCATAGCCAAGGCCAAAAGCCAAAGAGTTCATATGAGGTACATACTCATGATGGCCAGATGAGTAGAGGGACCTTAGAGAGAACTCTAGATGGTGACTAGGCAAGAGTTATAAATAGGCTGGGAGGTGAGTCCCATGCATGTCATTCTCCACTTCTCACAATACAACTCTGATAATGAAATACTTCCCTACAGTGCACAAGTGAAAAGGTAATGCTTGAACTAGATCGGCCTTCTCGTCTATAGTGCAAAAAAGACCTTCTCCTCAATCACTTTGAAATCTTTGCTTTACTTCAAAAGCTTTGATCATGTGAAAAAAATCATGGAAAAAAACTTTAGCACATTGGAAATCATGAAAAAAAACACTCTTCGCATAAAACAAACTTATATTTTGATTTTAACATTTCTATTTCGTTTTTGTTTTGTTAATTTTTTATTTATTACCTTCTACCTCTAATTACTTTCTTCTTGTATAATTTTACATCTTTCTTTTTCCTAACTTTTTATTTTCCTAATACCTTTTACTTATAGATCTTCTATTTTTGCTATTTTCTTTTTGGTTGACATTGTCTCTTCATAGGAATCAACCTCTACTTTAGGCATGAAGCACATTGGACTTTAAACTCTCGTACCTCTAACACCCCTCTAGGGATTATTAAAGTTCAGTGGCTTCTTGTTATTATCTGTATCAAAAGACAACTTCATAAGTTCATTTGATGAAATCGAAATTCAAGGTTCTTCACTACAGTTTCCTTCAATTAGTATTGGAATCTTAGCTTCCGATTATACTCCATGTCTACTCGGTAAGGAAGAATCAGCATCTTGCATAAATGTTGCTACAACATTTGAGCAACTTGATTTCTTTTATCCACTGTGATTGTGGTGCATTGTACTTAGTTAAACTTTCATATGCCTCTCTCTCTCTCTATCTCTCTCTCCCCCCTGTCTCTCTTTGCTTTCTATTTTGATTTTTCTTTTTATTTTTCTCTTTTTATTTTCTATGTTTCTTTTTTATTTTTATTAAAGTTTTATTCTATTTTGGCACTTATATACAAAAGAATTTAATTAAGGGTTAAAGTTAGGAGAAATGGTTCCAAACTATGTTTTTCGGGGACAACCTAGGATTCCTTTTTGCTAGGGTAATCCATAATAAATTAATGGTTTCATATACATTACTGGCTTAAAACCCTAGTTGAGTATACACATAGCAGTTTTAATGGGTTTAAAATAAAATACAACTATATTTTAAGGGTTAAGAAACTTTATACAAGGAAATATACAGTATTCTAGGTTCATGCTAGGACAAAAGCAGACATAAAAGTAGAAATGATAGCTTCTCATCATAGAGTCTATCCAATCATCCAAATACTTGAACAACTTTTCAACTACATTCATCCTCCTATAGACAAAATATTAGTCCTTAGTCAGAAAGAGCAAAGAAATAGTTTTGAGAAATTTTCCTTGGTACAATATACCCGAGGGATTTCATCCCATCACCGTCATTTTCAACTGCCTTTGTGTAAGTAACTTATCTTTTGTAAAACATTTCCACACTCCCTCTCTATCTCCCTCTCTCTCTACTACAGTGCCCAGTTCTCTGCACGACCATTCTGCTTTAGATCTCTCTCTCTCTCTCTCTCTCTCTCTCTCTCTCTCTCTCTCTCTCTCTCTCTCTCTCTCTCTCTCTCTCTCTCTCTCTCTCTCTCTCTCTCTCTCTCTCTCTCTCTCTCTCTCTCTCTCTCTCTCTCTCTCTCTCTCTCTCTCTCTCTCTCTCTCTCTCTCTCTCTCTCTCTCTCTCTCTCTCTCTCTCTCTCTCTCTCTCTCTCTCTCTCTCTCTCTCTCTCTCTCTCTCTCTCTCTCTCTCTCTCTCTCTCTCTCTCTCTCTCCCCCCCCTCTCCCCCTCCCTCCCTCCCTCCCTCCCTCCTCTCTCTCTCTCTCTCTCTCTCTCTCTCTCTCTCTCTCTCTCTCTCTCTCTCTCTCTCTCTCTCTCTCTCTCTCTCTCTCTCTCTCTCTCTCTCTCTCTCTCTCTCTCTCTCTCTCTCTCTCTCTCTCTCTCTCTCTCTCTCTCTCTCTCTCTCTCTCTCTCTCTCTCTCTCTCTCTCTCTCTCTCTCTCTCTCTCTCTCTCTCTCTCTCTCTCTCTCTCTCTCTCCCCCTCCCCCTCCCACTCCCTCTCTCTCTCTCTTTCCACTCTCTTTGTGTGGATCTTCACTTTGGAGAGATAAGTCTTAGTTACCTTACGAGGAAAAAATCTATGTGTGGATATGGCAAATGCACAAAAAAACTCAAACAAAGGAAGAAAACTTTCAAATATGAGGGTTGATTTTGGTTGTTTTCTGGGATGAAATTATGATAACAGGTAATGAACAGGAAGCTTCTACCCAAAGAATGAAGGGCAGAATGAAGGATGGAAGAATGGTGAAACTACACGAGAGGAAGCAGCCTCCTCCTCTCTCTCTCTTCTATGTTAGGCAACAAAGACAACAGTGTACAAAATCAATTGTCATACATTATCAATTTTGTGCAATAACAAACAAAACAAAGGAAAAACTGCTTTGTACATCAAGCACCTAATTCTCTCTGTGTGGCTATGTATTAGCATAATAAAAACATGAATAAAAGAATTCAAAATTCTCTTTCTTCTAGCACGTCAACAAAAAAGTAACAATGAATTTGCTTGCTTGTGGAAAATTAGAGAGGAGAGAGTAGAAAAGATATGATGGAAGCTCTCTCTCTCTCTCTCTCTCTCTCTCTCTCTCTATGGGCTTACACTAGAGATGGAGGGTTCAAGATCACTGAGATAATAATTTCCTCTCTCAAAATAGAAGACGAAGAGGAAAAAAAAGTACTTGAAATGAATATGGGAAAAATAAAAAGTTCATTGAGGCCTTCTTTCATAGAGACCAAAGATCCCATTTCCAAAATTGGAAGCTTTGCTGTTTTTCAAACACCTGGCACTTCTAAGATCCTTCCAATTATTCTTTTCAAAAATTTAGAATCTTTCCAAAGTTCCATTCTATATTTAAGAAATCTTCTTTTGCAGTTTTGGAATATTGTATCTAGCTTTCCAACTATGTGATTAAAAGTTGGATTAACAGATTTCACATATGAGATCCACCTAAGCATCACAATATCCAGAGAAGAACAATTAGCTATCATACCTATATGGAAGAAAATCAATCTCTACAACAACATTTGCTCCAATGAAATATTCTCTATCAGATTTTAAAGTAGTCACTAATCCCCATAACTCTGTCTTTATTTGTGGATACTTTCTGTGAGTTTCATGTAATATCCTCACACCAAAGTGAATGGTGTATCTTTGCCGCTCATCATCATCTTGACCTATGACCTAGCCTATACCAACAGGATTGGTATCAACAATCAAAGTAATAGGCTTCTAACCTAAATAATCAACACCCTTCATAATCAGAGCTTCAATTAGCAATTGCTTTAGTTTATGCATGGCTCTTTATTGTTTTTTTGTCCAAACAAATTCATTTTCCCTTCTCTGTAGATCATGAAAAGAGTTTGAAGCATGAGCGAAGTGAGGAATCCAGATCACGTAGAAGACACACGCTCCTAGGAATCTTCTTGCCTTGTTGACATTACAACACACCTCAAAAATTCTTCTAATGGCATCAACTTTCTATGGGTATGGCTTGCATCCATAATATCCACACAAATTTCCTACAATGAGAACCTCCTCGACTCCAAAAATGGTTTTCTCTAGAGAAAATGTTAGCCCCACCTCTTTGAATTACTTAAAATTTTTCTCTGAATCAGAGATATGGTTGCTAACAAATTTCTTACAATCAAAAGCATATAAACTCTCATCTTTCACTCTTTCCTCACAACCCTTTATCGGAATATTATCAATAAAAAGCATAGTCGCTGAAGGTATAAAGTCATGTAGGATGAGATTCATCACATGTGAGCTACAAAATGTTTCACTCCCTATGACAAAGTACGCATCCATACAAGGCCCAACGGAGCCTTCATCCTACTGATTTCTCTACTCTGAATAGCCAACTAAAATTGATCATACCCTAAATATAGATCACCCATAGAGTAGATGGAATGTCGAACAAATGCTTCTGGAAACTCATCTACTATAGATCCAACCCCTACATTTTTTATCATGAATTTATTTACAGATTGCAAATCCTAGATGAGTTGAAGTTTCCCATTCTTCTTTGGCACCATAAACCATGAATTGGAATATGGTGTTGAAGATGGTTCCAATATTCGCATGGATATCTTTTCCTTTAGTAGTCTCATCAACTCAAGTAAGTGAGCCTTTAGTATTGGAATAGGTCAAATACTCCATGCTATATGTGGCACTATAAAGATGATCATGGGTGGAACTTTTTTCCAATCCTCATAGTCTATCTCTTGTGGAAAAACAACAAATGCTTTCTTGTGTCTCTTGGCAACATCTATGAACTTTTCTCTTTCATTCTCTATAAGAAATGATCTCTCTCTAAACTTTATCGGCTTAATAGTCTCCTTACTAAAGCGATGCCCTATAAGCTCTCGTCTTCTCAACATACGACCATCAGACACTCTTAGATACTTTTCATAACTATCACTCGGTAATGGTTGAGCTATGGGTTTTATTTTCTTATCTACAGTCTTATACTTGATATTTATATTCACTTCATGTTCTTGCAAAAACTCAACAATGAAAGCATATTTTTGGATAGAACTGAGCATAATGATTTCTGATTTTTCTTTTCTTTGAAGTGCCTGCTCAAGTTCTTCCATAACTATCTAACTACTTTCCAACTCAATTATGCTTTCAATCTTTTCATTAGGCAACCTCAATCCTAAGTTTTTGTAATGTTTTTCATCTATTTTTCTAAATTTGTTTGAAATATTTTCTTTTTGCATTAAAGTAACTTGAATGTAGATGAATATATAGAACAACTTTGAAAACTATGTATAGATTCCTACGAGACATCAAAACATTTCCCACCATTGTCTCCCTCAACTATGGATCCTAGCAGAAATTTAAGTCAAAATGCCCCATACTCTCTCAGTGGTGCACAATCATTGCACTCATGATCATAAGAGTTTATGGGGTGTTTTCTTAGATTCTTCATGTTTCTCGCATGATTCGGGCAAACTCTCATGACTTCCAAGGATTTCACACCAGATCTTAATTGGATTCATGCATAAACAGATCCTTCATCCATTTCCTTTGTTTCCATTCGTATTTCGGATATGAATGTTTACCCAAAAATAACTTCATACAAATAGTTACCCTAGACAAAGAAGTGGAATTCCTCACAAACTCCCCCAATCATCACAAGTACAAAAGCGCATGCTCCAAGAAAAACTCTCAAGCCATTATCTATGGTCCTCATCCTCCATCCATGTTCCTTGTCTATTAGTCGTATGATTTTATCATACAACTTCTTAGATATCACATTTATCTCTAACTTTGAGTCAATCAAGGCCAAAGCTTAATATGAATCTCTCTCATTTCCTAATTTCACTTTTACTTTTGGCCTCCCTCTTGCCCAAAGTTGCTATTATAATCACTCTCAAACTTTGTTTTCTCATTGTGAGGTATGATCGATACTAAAGAGTTCCTATTTGCTTGATAAATCACAATCTCATCAACTTCATCATTAGAGGAGTCACCAATGCAATTGCTTCATTCATAACTTGAGTGCTCTTAGATGCCTCTCCCATGTCTATGTCTTTAGGTAATGGAAATATCTTTCTCTTAATTAGTTTAATGAAACTATCTTTGAAATCAACATTGTTCTTCTTCTCAAGCTCCAAAATTAGTATAGCTTTTGAAGCTTTCTTCTTCTGTTTCTTCTCACTTTCTTGAACATTTTTGGTCTTTTAAGTTAGATGATTTGTTTCTTGAATTTTAATTGGCTTGTCTGGCCTCTTTGCCTCTCTTATTTCCTTTCTTTTGACCTCTTCTTGAGAAAAAACAGGCTCCCCAAAGTGGACCTTCTTATTAGTCTCTTTAGCCTTTTCCTCATTATCTTCACTTTCTCTTGTAGTCACTCTTCTTTCTGGCAAACTCTCATCCTACATTTCATCTCTTCTCCTCTTATCCTCAACATTAGCTATATGTATGTAGAAAGAAAATTGATCCGCAGGAGACTTTCAAGCAATCTTTTGCATGATTGCATCTCTGGCTCTCACTAGAGCCTTTATTGAGTAGTTCTTTTGCATCTATGGTCTAATCTTTTCTTCATTTCCTTCTTCCAATGGCTCTAACTGGGTTGTAGATGTGCTAGCATTCATTTTTTATAGTTTTTCATATAGCTTCTTCATTCCTCCCTTCCCCCAGCTTATAGGCAAAGGAAGCTGAGTGTTGAAGTCACAAAGCTTCGTATCTATTTCTATTACTAATTGATGTTCTTTAGCATGCTTCAGCTCTTCACATGCATGGGAAAAGAATTCATGTGCATCAAACCACACACAGCTCTTTGCTCCTCCAAATCCCTCATTTCATCATCTATCAAATGGCCTAGTATTTTTCTAATACATGGGTTGGACTAGTGGTATACAGGTCTGTTGAGCAATGGACTGCATTAGAGGTGCATCTTGAGGTATCGTGTATCCCTGTATATTAGGCATTAGCATGATATGTCTTTTGAATGCATCTATATAATTCCTGCTTGGTTGAGTAGGAATGCGTTCATGATTACCCATTGAATACATCTTATTGTGAAGACTAGCCATCTCTTTTGATAGAGAGCTTGCATTGTCATCACATTTTCTATTTGCTTGCTAAAGATCTCTAATTGTAATTCCAGTGGTGTGTGTGATGTGGATGCAAGATTAGTCATAGCTTGTGTTGTAGGATCATTCACACCTACTGGAATAGGTGTCTCCCTTGGTTGCGATGACTAGCCTATCATAAAGCATAGCCTTTCCTTGTCTCACCTTAACAATCACCTCTGCCTCTCACCTAATTGTTGCCCAATGTTCAATCAATCTAAATCTCTTCCCAACCTCTTTAATCCTTCTCTCAATTTCAGTCATGTCTTCAAGACTTTAAGATCTTGAGAAATGAAATCACCAAGAGCTATGCATACCTCCTCAAGCACTCATTGAGTAGGTGTGTCAAAGATGTAGTGGGTTTTTGGGAATGAACCCATCACAAAAAACCCTCTCTAGTGACTCAAGTCTTCTCACTACAAGGAATACGGGTGCATAGCGATGTTAAGGTGACACAATTTCATCACTATAAAATTGCAAAAAGCGTTGCAAGAAGCATCGAGCGTAGACCCTCAATTAAACGACCAGCTAAACGACGTTTTTTTTGACATGTGGCATGATGGGATGCGTGATGCTTGCATTGAGCATCACTAAAGAGACGATTTAAAAAAGTGTCGCATAAGTGATGCTTTTTTGCATCACATATGTGATGCTGATAACGTCGCTTATGCGACACCAATTCCAGTGCTTTTTACAATGCCTTACCATTGCTTACACAACGGTCTGTTGATCGAAAAAATTTAGAACATTGGAGGCTCTTCGATCGGCATGTTCACGCATCTGATTGAAGAGCTCTCCAACATTCGCAATTGCAATGTGCTTACAAGCTAGAACAAGTATATGTAGAATAGTTGTTTTGCCTAATCTCTATCTTATTGTCTATGTTTCTCTCTTTCTACCTCTTTCTCTCTTTGAAGTCTCTCTCTCTCTCTCTCTCTCTCTCTCTCTCTCTCTCTCTCTCTCTCTCTCTCTCTCTCTCTCTCTCTCTCTCTCTCTCTCTCTCTCTCTCTCTCTCTCTCTCTCTGTAAATCATTTGAATTGTGTTATTTTCATTGGTTAGCATACTCACACTTATTGATATGCACATATACACTCATACATGAGGAAGATGCACGTTCACACATATACACATGCACATACACACACATATATACATGCACATACATGTGCACATACACTTACACATATACACACATACACATGCATATGCACAAACATTTCTACAACCACATAAAAAAGACTTGCATGCATGCATTATTGCATATATACATATATAGGCATACACACATTAACATATACTTAAATACATATATATGCACATCCACATGCATGCACATTCACATGCATGCACATGGATGCAAATGCAAATGCATCCACATGCACATGCATGTTTCATACATATACACATGCATATACATACATTTGTATATGTTTATACACATACACATACATATGCACATATGTATATATAGACACACATACACATATATATGCACATACGTACACACACATATACACATGCACACACACATGGACATACATACATATACACATATACATGCACATACACACATATACACATACACTTACACATACATGCACATACATATACACACACATACACATGCACATGCACATACTCATATACACATTTATACACTTACACATGCACATGCACATACATACATATACACACACATACACATACATACACATATACACTTACACATGCACATGCACATACATGCACATACACATATACATATGTACATACATTCATATACACACACATATTACACACATATTCATGCACATACGTACACACATATGAATGAATTATATAATTAAAGTATTAAAACACATGCTTAATATAAACAATAATAACAATCAATAGAACAACACTTTTCATTATTTAATACCATACACACAATTCAAAACATAACTGAAATGAACAATATATAGATAACACACACACACACACACACATATATATATATATATATATATATCAATGTAAATACATATAATATAATGTCATAATCAAGAATCCTAATCATCATCATCATCATCATGATCATCATCATCATCATCATCAGCATCATGATCATCCTCATCCTCATCCTCATCCTCATCCTCATCATCATCATCACCTTGTGACGATCGAGATCATCCCTCCTGTTTTTGTCTCTCCACCTCATCCATATCTGCCTCTCCATAATACTCCTGTATTACATTTAACAAACATAAATAAGTAAAACAATTAAAACATCCATAAAAATAAAATAACTATATAAAATTTAATAATACTCACAAAGGCATCCGGATGATCTCACATATACTCGCTCAAATGCCGATATCCAAAATGTGCAGCATACTCGATCTCATGTTTTGTAGGATATCGTCCATAATCCTTTTGCTGCAATAAAAAAGATTAGTTTCTTGCATTTTAACTAAAATAAAAAATATACTCATAATAACACATATACTTACAAATGTAGCTACAAAACCATGATGGCCCATTTGGCCTAGGTGCGATGTGTGGCCCGACTCAACTCTCTTTTTTGCAGTAGCCTGTTTATTTAAGCAAAAAGAAATGCATAAATTAAATATAGAAAATTACTAAAATATATGAAAATTATAAATATAAATTATTAATTTATATACCTTCTGCTAAGGAAATGACTCCTCAAGACGTAGATGTCTACAAAAAAATTGCCATGTCTCAGGTGGTATGTTAGGTCGCCTCTTATTTTTTTCACCATACAATATCTCCTGTTAATTTAATCTCAAACAGAAAAAAAGAGTCAGAATACATACACATATATACACACACATACACATACACATACACATACCCACATACACATATACATGCAAACATATACACATACATATATGCATACATATACACATATACATACATATAACATAAACAGACATATACATATCCACATATATACGTACACACACAGCATGCATATACACTCATTCATACAAAACACATGCATTTATCCCACAATAATGTGTATTTGTGTATATGTGAATATGAGTGTATGTGTAAATGTGTATATGTGAATATGTGTGTATGTGTAAATATGTATATGTGAATGTTTATGTATGTAAATAATCAGATTATTAATATCAAATACCATTATTTGTAGATTCCAATCAATCAGATAGAACTCCACCACCATCTCTTCATTGTGCAAGGACTATATACTATAAGTATATCAAACATTTAATTTTATATATATTCGATAGATACATAACTTAAATTTTTTTTTGTTTCCTATTATAATCAGATTTTGATCAATCAGAGGGCACTCCGCCACCTCCTATCCATGCAATGACTTCACATGTGTCCTCCGATAGGAATTATGATGAATTTTACTATCAAGAGCATATTATATGTTGGTGTAACTCTTGTTATGGCATGTGTCGAAGACCATGATTGGAATGTATTGAACATGAGGTAGAATATGGTACTTTTGAGCATGCACCATCAGCTGGTCAACGTGATAATGCTTGGGTATGTATTTTTTCTATAAATTACTATCATTATTTTATTTAAAAACCATATACAAAATCAAATTACTGTTGATATATGGGAATACTTGCTCAAATGATGATAATGTTAATATACCTCGTACACGTCATGGACTTGTTATTCATCAATTACAAGCAGAGGTTTCTAGAAATCCTCTACCTCCTGGTTTAGAGACTGAAACGGCTCAAGATTATCCATTGCCATCTTGTGATCGTTCTCTAGTACAAACATATGATAGAAGAAGATATCGAGGATGGAATAGAGGACCACTTCCTTTAGATGGAGAGGTTTTCAACTTTTGGGGTAATTGCTATATGATTGCTCCATCCACTATTACTAATGTTGGTCGTGGTCTCTTTATTGTAGAGGATTTGTATGTGCCTCCGAACTCTGAAGTCACAATTATGTCATTTTGTGGTCCTATATATGGATGGGGAGATTGGTATCGACTTGCACTTTTTGTTCAAAGCATGAGTACTTATGGAATATGCTTGAATGCAGCATCCCTTATTAGTAGAAGGATTTCACATGCAAAAAATGAAAGATTATATATTGATGGAAGACCTTACACGCATGAAAATATAGCAGGTTTAATAAATAGTAGTCAAGGGTTACATAATAGTTCAAGGACTAATTGCACATTTGAGGAGCGTGAAAATATTCATGAATCACCATACATGAGTAGAGATATATCAAGATACATAGTTGTCAATGCTATTACTACATTACATGCTGGTGATGAATTATTAGTGAATTATGGATGGTGTAGACCTCCAAGAGCACCTTTTAGCTAGAGAGAATGAAAATTTTCTATCCATATTTAATAAGTTATATATTTAATTTTATGTTTGAAGTTTACTTTTTATTCATTTATGGAATACTAATGATTTTTATTCATTTGTGTAGATTCCAATGTATGATATTGATGATATTCCTCCGCACCATTCACAATTGCCAGTAAGACCTCATGTATCAGAAGCTTCTATGAGGAGGCTACGCAAAAGTGATCATGTGGAATATGCAAGGTTGAAAGATCTATATTCAAAAGAAGATAAAGTACAAGATTTGTGCGACAATGATGAAGATGATGGCATGGCAGATTTTATTGAGGATTGGTATCAAAATGACAGTGAGAGCATTGATATTTCTAAAAATGAGAAATATCTTCGAGAGGAATGTCTAAAACATGTATATGAAGGAAGTCGTTTGACACGACTAAGTGCGAGCTTACTTATTCTTAACCTTCAAAATCATTTTGGATGGAGTAATGTATCTGTTTCCACACTATTAAGGTATAATTTTCAAATTTCTATATATATATATATATATATATATATATATGTATGTATGTATGTATGTATGTATGTATGTATATATATATATATATATATATATATATATATATATATATATATATATATATATATATATATATATATATATATATATATATATATATATATATATATATATATGTGTGTGTGTGTGTGTGTGTGTGTGTGTGTGTATATGTATGTATATATATATATGCATAATATATATATATATATATAAAGACATGCATATTTAAACATACACATAATATACATGAATGTATACACACATATAAACATACACACACATATACACACATACACATGTTATGAGAGTAAGGTCAAATTATACATACCTATATCGAATGAAGATGTTTTGTCCATCTAGCCTTTAGAATTGTCCACCCAACCTTTAGAATCTTGAATGGAGGTTTTTATTCTTACGTTAGCTAAGGTAAGAACAAGAACTTGCATTGAATGGAAACTTTTTGTCCACCCATCCTTTAAAACTATTCATGCATCTTTCAAAATCTTCGTGATAAATTTGATCCTCCCAATTTACTAACGACTTAATACCTCCATAACTAACTGATACTTTATATTTGTAAACAACTTAGCAAGACAGGTAATAGATTGACTATAAAATGGGAGACAGCTAGACGATTCAATGGTCTAGATATGAAAATCTGCAAACCACAATATACAAGAAAGAAATTAAAAACAAAATCAAATATACACAGCTACATATGCATACATACATATACATACATACATACACACTCATACATATATACACATACATACATACATACATACATACATACACATGTATACACACATACATATACATATATGCATACACATACACACACGTATATATACATACATATACACCTATAAAACACATATACATACATATATACATATACACATACACATATGTATACACATGCACATGCATATACACATCTACATACACATACACATAAGCATACACATATATAAAATTATATGCATATATATATATATATATATATATATATATATATATATATATATATATATATATATATATATATATATATATATATATATATATATGTGTGTGTGTATATTTATTTATTTTCTTTAATATATCTTTTTTTGATGAACTTACAGGTTATTATCTAAAAAGTTTTTACCAAGTCAAAATATTATTCCTACCTCACATGATGAAATGAAGAAGATAATCAACAATCTTGGTATAGATTATCAATGTATACATGCATGTCCTAACGATTGTATTTTATATAGAGGTGAATATGCAGACTCTTTGACATGTCCGAAATGTCAATCTCCTCGATATAAGAACAAAGAAGGTAAAATCCCAAAAAAGATATTGAGACATTTTTCATTGGCTCCACGGATTAGACATATGTTTCAAAGCCCCGAATTATCAAAGCTTTTGACATGGGGACATGATCATAAAAGTACTGATGGAATAATCAAAATTCCTCATGATAGTGTTGCTTTTCAGCATATTGATTCTACATGGCTTGAATTTGCACAAAATCCACAAAATCTAAAGTTAGGAGTTGCATTAGATGGGGTTAATCCATTCTCCATGAAATCCAATAAATGGTCAACATGGCCAGTGGTAGTCATAAACTAAAATCTTCCGCCATATCTTAGCATTAAAAAGGAACATTTAATGCTTTCACTTTTAATCCTAGGCAAAAGACAAGTTAAAGATATTAATATATATCTTGCTCCTCTCATTGACAATCTCAAAGAGTTATGGAGAGGTATTAATGTCATTGATGTATCAAAAAGCATCAATGAAAGACATATTACAGTTTGTGGTATTGTGGCTTGGACTATTCACGATTTTCCAGGATATGCTGTTTGTCTAGGTATTGATGTAATTTTGTTTTTTTAATATGCATATAAATAAATGTGATTTAATCTCATTATATTTTTATTGTTTTCATGATGCAAGAATATCTACTAAGGGTTATAAAGCTTGTCCATATTGTGGTGATTGGTTGAGATCAATCTATAGTAAGAATCTCAACAAAAATATTTATCTTCGACATCAACAATTCTTGCCTGATGATCATCCATTAATATCTAAAAGAGAAGCGATACATTTGAATGGAAAGCTTGAAACAGGTCACTGTCCAAAACCTATGACGCCTATGGATTGGTATAAAAAATGGACAGATGGACCTCTGATAGATCCAGAATTAGAAATCTTTAGTGATGATGAAGATAATGAGTATGTGAAGAGAGGTAAAGGAAAATTGGCACTCGCAGATAAGATATCAATATGGTATTCTTTGGAGTATTGGAAAGAGTTAAAAGTATGTCATCTTCTTGATCCTATGCATATATTCAAGAATATTGGTTATTCACTATGGCAACATCTTCTTGGACTAAAAGATACCATAGCATCAAGGAATGATTTGAAAGTGTGTAAATGTGTGGATGTGTGTATGGGTGTGTGTAAGTCTGTATGTGTCTATGTGTATATGTGTTTGTTTATATATGTGTGTGTATATCTTTGTGTGTGTAAGTTTGTATGTGTGTATGTGTGTGTATGTGTGTAAGTGTGTGTGTGTCTATGTGTGTATGTCTATGTGTATGCATGTGTAAGTGTGCCTGTGTATGCGTGTGTGTGTCTATGTGTGTGTGTAAATCTGTGTGTATATGTGTGTGTATGTGTATATGTGTGTATGTGTCCATTTGTGTGTATGTATCTATGTGTGTGTATGTGTCTATGTGTGTATGTGTATGCATGCAAGCATATATCTATGCATATGCATGTGCATTATGTATGCATACATGTGTGTATGTGTGTGTATATGTGTGTATGTCTGTGTATGCATGTAAGTATGTATGTATGCATATGCATATGCATTATGTATGCATATGCATTATGTATGCATATGCATATGCATTATGTATGCATATGCATATGCATTATGTATGCATATGCATATGCATTATGTATGCATATGTATGCATGTATGTGTATGTGTGTGTATGTCTCTTTATGTGCATGTGTATGCATATATATGTGTGTATGTGTGTGTGTCTCTCTCTACACGTGTGTGTGTGTGTCTATGTGTGTATATGTATGTGTGTGTATGTGTGTGTATGCATGTAAGCATGTATGTATGCATATGCATGTGCATTATGTATGCATATGTATGCATGCGTGTGTATGTGTGTGTATGCATGTAAGCATGTATGTATGCATATGCATGTGCATTATGTATGCATATGTATGCATGTGTGTGTATGTGTGTGTATGTCTCTCTACATGTGTATATGTGTATGCATATGTATGCATGTGTGTGTATGTGTATGTATGCATGTAATTATGTATGTATGCATATGCATATGCATATGCATTATGTGTCTATGTGTCTATGTGTCTATGTGTCTATGTGTCTATGTGTCTATGTGTCTATGTGTCTATGTGTCTATGTGTGTCTGTATTTGTGTGTGTGTATGTGTGTGTGTGTGTGTCTATGTGTGTATGTGTGTGTATGCATGTGTATGTGTGTGTAAATCTGTGTGTATATGTGTACATGTATGTCTATGTGTATGTGTATGTGTCCATGTGTGTGTATATGTCTATGTGTGTGTATGTCTCTCTCTCTCTCTCTCTCTCTCTCTCTCTCTCTCTCTCTCTCTCTCTCTCTCTCTCTCTCTCTCTCTCTCTCTCTCTCTCTCTCTCTCTCTCTCTCTCTCTCTCTCTCTCTTTGTGTGTGTGTTGCACATCCAAATCCCGGCACAAATGTGCTGGGAGAAATTGAAATTTTCTTTTAACATCCCAGAGCGTCGTTTATGCTGAAACACAGGATGTCACTTATGCGACACTAAAGCATAGCAGGCAGTTTGCCAACATTGCAAATATCGTTGCTAAGTAGCGATGCTATTTGTGACGCATAGTTTTAGCATCACATAAGCAACGCTAACATCGCTTATGCGACGACAGCTCTTTTAAAAAAAACAGGGTCGTCGCTTATGCGACGCCAGTGTTGCATAAGCGATGGTTCCTTATTTTTTTTCAATTCGGGGGCGTCGCTATGCCCCTCTATTTCTAGTAGTGTCTAGATAGAAAAGTTTATGTAATTCCTTTCTAAAATCTGCCCAAGTCTTCTCTATATGTACTATGATGGATGCAAATATGGACCCTGGAACTACCCGAGTGAAAAAAAGAGTTAGCATCTCTTTAGGTAATCCATGCATCTGAGCTTGGTCTTCAAAAACTTTCGAGTACTCAGTCACATTTAACCCTGTAAATGTCCCTTTATCTTTTAAGATAGCTTTGACTACTTGCACCCCTTGTTTTTTTATCATCAACTCTTTAAATACATCCTCCATCTCTCTTCTCTGGTTTTTCCTAGTGTGAAGGACAATGTCTAGTGTAAGTGGATCGACTATTTCTTTGAACTCAGAGTAGAGTTCAGAGAAGAGACTGGATGAGTCTCAAGCTAGGAGGTGAAAGTAAGTCTAAAGCTCTCTCTTCAATCTCAAATCAACTACCTAAGTATATTCTTTTTCTAGGGTCTGAGTGTATGAAAATCTTAAGTTACTTAATTCCTTCCTTCCTTTGGTTTCGCTTTAATTAACTCTAATTATTTAGCTTGATCTCTCAAACTAATTCACTTGAACTTTACTTCATTTTTCTCTTCTTTTGATCTTGGTTACTTGAATTGATTTCTTTCTTGAACTTGATCCCTCTTAATTTCTTTTCTCAATATTTAAGTTTGATTCTGTTTACTTTTTAATTTCAAAACTTGATGTTCTTTTGAATTCTTTAATTTTTCTTATTTTTATCATTTTTAATGATATTTTTAATGTTTTTGTTCTTTTCATCTAAGTTATAATGGTAGTAGTTTTCTTATCTAAATAACAATTGCAATGAGTGCTCAGGATGATTTGTTTTAAAGTAAATGCAGAATATGAGTGATCAAACTCAAGCAAGAAAATTAGTTTTTCTTTTTATGTGCATGAAGCAATGCAAGTATACACAGAACAAAAACAAATACCTAGAATTTTGATCTAAAGCCAAGGTTATGGATTTGTCGAGTGAAAATATCTTCACATCTATTTTTTAAAAATCCTAAATATAAGTAATTCTAGAAGTGCATGAAAGTGCTTTTTTGTCAATGTAAGGTGTGGGTGGTAAGTCAAGGATATGCTATTGTGAGGGCAACGACCTCCCTTCATGTCGAATTAAGCTATGTTGGAGGGAAGGGCATCGCAATAGCGGAATGAGCATAGGGTTGGATCAGGCCCTTGGGGTTGCATCCTCCCTATCTGTCAAGCAACATCTGCACGTTGGGCACAAATATTATAGAAAATGAAGAAATATATTTTCAATTACTATAAAGATAATGAACATTTTTTCATACATATAATAAATGTGTTTCTACATATTCAAATAACATTGATATTTGAGTGTATATGAAAATTATTACTTTTCAAAGATTTATTTTGTGAGTGTGCTATAAAATAAAGAATTGATATTTGAGTGTATATGAAAATTACTACTTTTCAAAGATTTATTTTGTGACTGTGTTATAAAATGAAGAACGGTATCAATAATAATAATAAATATAGCCATTATCCATCATTTCATGATTGCGTTTTTGTTGCGAACGCATATGTTTCGTATTTGTATATCTTTTATGCCATTTGTGCTTGCCTCAATAAGAATTACGTAACATATGTGAGCATATCCACTTGTCTTATTAAAGAAGTTGGTAATATTTTACTCCAAATTTCTTGGTGTAAAGTCTCATAGTTTAAATTATTTATATGGTTCAAGCATAGGAGGGAACTTGTGTATCTCAGTATGTATGTTTGTATATTTATGTATGTAAGTATATAAATATGTATGTATGTATGTATGAATGTGTATATATATGTGTGTGTATATATATATATATATATATATATATATATATATATATATATATATATATATATATATATATATATATATATATATATATATATATATATGTATATGTATATATGTGTGTGTGTACGTGTTTGCTTATATATATGTGTATGTATGTATGTATGTGTGTGTATGCATGTATACGTATGTGTGTATGTATGTGTGCATGTATGTATGTATGTATATGTATGTGTGTATATGTATGTGTATATTTATGTGTGTGTGTGTGCATATATATATATATATATATATATATATATATATATATATATATATATATATATATATATATATATATATATATATATATATATATATATATATATGTATGTGTGTATGCATATATGTATGTCAGTATGTATGCATGCTAAAATTCTTTTCACCATGTATAATGCCATAAGGCCAAAAACATTTTGACAGCATTTCCCTTGAATATGGACCCAAAAATAAATACTTACATAAATCCCTGCCAACCTCTTTGCAACAATGCATGATGTCCGTAACAAAGCGACATAGGCTGAATAAAAAACAATTCCGAAGAATATTTTATTTCACCTCCAAAATATCAATTCCTTGCCAAAAAAACATACTACTCACAAAATAACACTTGCCTTGCATGTATGTATCTATGTATGTATGTAAGTATGTATGTATGGATGTATGGATGTATGTATGTATGTATGTATGTATGTATGCATACCAAATACCTTGCTCATCAAATGTAACATCCATTGAAACAAGGAATTGCTTTGTAGATGGACTCCACAACCTATAACCCATTTGTTTATCATCATATCCAATGAACACATACTTTTGAGCTTTAGGTTCCAATTTATGCCTCAACTAAGATGGCACATATGCATAAGCCAAATATCCAAATACTTTGCAATGATCTAAGGTAGGTCTCTTACTCCACCAAGCTTCATATGGTGTCATACCATGCAAAGCTTTACATGGTAACCTATTAACCAAGTACGTAGCTGTATTTACAGCCTCAGCCCACAAATAATTTGGACAATTTTTCTCCTTCATCATTGATCTTGCAAACTCAACAAGAGTTCTATTTCTCCTTTCTGCTACACCATTTTGTTGAGGAGAGTACCTGCAAGTAACTTCCCTTTTTATACCTGCATTCCATAAGTAATCATTGAACTCATTAGAGAAATACTCTCCCCATCCATCTGACCTTAGTCTCTTCAACTTTTGACCTGTGATTCTTTCTGCATACACATGATAATGTTTAAATGTTTTGAATACCTCTGATTTATCTTTGATCACATATATAGTGATCCACCTAGTAGCATCATCAACATAAATCACATAATATCTTGAACCATTTATATTGAAATCCTTTGATGGTACCCACACATGTGTGTGTACCAATTCAAGCTTCTCTGAATACATAAATCCATGCTTATTGTATGATTGCTTATGAGCCTTACCTAATTGACATGCCTCACATCTGAATGTCATATGTTGACCTGCAACATTAGGCAATCCAAGCACTGAACCATTGTTAACCATATCCTTAATACCTCTTTCATTGAAATGTCCAAGCCTTTTGTGCCAAAGATCTAACTCAGAGATATTATGTCCTCCATAAGTGAACAAGGCATGACCAACATTACCTTGAATCTTCAATGTGAAGAGTCTTCCTTCTTTCTTCCCTGAAACAATTTGTTTATAGCCATTGCTAGGGTCTTCCACAAAAACTCCATCATTAGTGAACCTTACTTCATAACCTTTTTCAACAATTTGCCCTACACTTATCAAATTCTTTGGAATTGTAGGAACATACAAGACCTTACTCAAAAGAGTACTTCCATCCTTGGCCTTCACTGATTCAATTGACTTCACATTGTGCTTTGTATTATCACCTGTTTGAACTACATGATTAGTTACCTTATTCTCCAAATCAGTCATCAAGGCTATATTACCACTCAGGTGATTGCTACACCCTGAGTCAATGTAGAAGACTCTTTGGTCTTCACTTTGTCTTTCACAAGTTGCATTCATGATTAAGGTTGAATCTTCTTTCTGATTTCAAGCATAATTGTAGTAGGTATTGTTGTAGGATTGACTTTGGAATCCTCTACCTACATTTCTTCCAAAGTAACCTCTACTACCTCTGCCTCTGAAATTTTCTCTTTGGTTTCTACCACCTCTTCCTCATGAATTAAAGTTCTGCTTATATCCTCCATTATTCTGATTATTATGCCAACAATCATGAGCTAAATGATTTTTCTTACCACAAATCCAACAAGCTTTGGCTCCATCTTTATTGCTTCTATCTCTTCCTCTACCTTTGCCACCTCCTCTTCCTCTTAGGAAGTTGGCTTGGCTAGTTGTACCTTCTTCTTTAGTTAATTGTTGCTTACCTTTGCTATTCTTCTTCTTATCCTTTGAATACATTGCTTGACCTGCACTCTTATCACCATCACCTTTGACATCCTGCTCAAAAGTTAGCATATGTCCTAGCAACTGAATTAAATCAGGAGTGAAATGATCTAGTGACAATTCAATAGAAAAAATGAATTGCGTCCATTTCTCATCTCCTCTCAAACCTGTGAGGATTTTCCTTACCAATTTATCCTCCTCAATATCTTCATCAACTGCTCCTAATGCATCTGCAATGTCCTTCATCCTTGTTACATAATCAGAAATAGATTGAGAGGCCTTCTTCTTGAATGTGGTAAACTCTGCCCACAAAGATGCCTTCCTTGACTTTGTAGTACTTTGGAAATGCTCCTCCAAAGCATTCCATATGTCACTTGCATTTTCAAGTCCTGTAATATGAGGAAGCAAATAGTCATTGAATCCCATATAGATAATGCTTCTTTCTTGAGCATCCTTCTTCATCCAAGTCTTCAAATCTGAGAGTACATCCCTAGTTGGAACACTAGGATCTCTAAATTGTGGTTTTTCTTCTTCAGCTGTGATGTAACCTATCAGGTCTTTGCTCATGAGATGAGCTTCCATCCTCATTGACAAAGCTGGATAGTTTTCTCTATCCAATTTCTCTATCTAAAGAGAATCTCCCATCCTTTCTTCACTTGTGTATTAAATTCAAGGAATAAGTGTACCTTTACTTGGAATGAAGTTCCTTTTGATCTTCTTGATAGCTTCAGGCCTCCTTCTCAAGCTTTTCCTTTAAACTTTCACCTTTTGAACCTTCAAATGTTGATTTCTATATGACTGCAGCAGTCGGGGTCCTCATTTCTTCTATTTTGATGATTCCTACTCTCATACCACTGATGGAGAGTGTTAATCTCAAAAAGAACAAGTTATCCTTGATGTTAGAACACCTCTATATCAAGAATAACTCAAAACCTTTACCAATTTGGAGGATCAATACCAGATTATCAAAATTTTTAACTAATTGTGAAGAAAGTCATTACTCAGAAAAGTCTGTTGCACTTAGCTCACTCATTGCCTAACCAAATGTGTAAGTTTTCAATGAAACTTTGTACGAAGTTTTGGCTAATGTTTGTGCACCTTCTCTAAGTTAATTCATCTCAAAAGACTCACTAGATCTTGAGAAATGATTCAAACAATCCACCGATCCCTAAAACTCTACTTCTCTAGAGTCGACTTTGACACTTGTAACGCTTAATGCATAGTTCTCTCTAATTTTACAACACATCTATTCAAATGATTTTAGCCATAGGTAGCTTACCTTCCAACTTAATGAATGAGTGCTTGCTTGCTCAAAACTTTACACTGTGGAAGGAGAATTGACCAAAACATTAGCATAGAATTTTGCGCCTATTGCAACTTCACTTCTTCACATTTACACATGTAAATGTTCCTACTCTCAATTCTCTCATCCTGATCACAATTAGGATCTCAAAACTTGTACAGAGGGCAATCAACTATAGACTTAGACTTCTACAAAAGCATTTCACAAAAGATCAAACACAAAAGGAGTACTCAACAAAAGATCAGGCACAATTTTTCTTCTTATTTGAGAATTTTTACATCTGAATGATGAGAGAGATCTTCTACACTTCTAAAGTGTCTAATGACTCTTAAATTTTCTAATTCTTCATATCGCATGCTCTCTCATACTTGCCTCGACTTTCTACTTGTATATATAGGCATATATGTACAGCTCATGACCATAACAAAGGTATAAGTGAGCTAACTACAAGTTTAATGTACATATGTATACAAGTCTTCATTTCTTGAATGTGCTCTACCTTCAGGCTTTTTAGGCTAATTTGCAGTTTTGACCCATCTTCTCATGAGAAGTGCATGTCTACACTAGACTCAGATGTTTGGTACTTTGACAGTGGGGCGACCAAACATACTACCTCGCAGCACAGTTTCTTCTCTTCACTCGAGCCTGCCCCTACAGGGAATATTGTTACATGCACCAACAACTCCTCTTATCCTGTTATAGGAGTTGGTAAGATCCTTTTGACTACTGCTGATGGTAGTTCTTTCACTTTGTTAGATGCTTTATTTGTGCCAAGGATCAAGAAGAACCTGTTATTAGTCTCTTCATTAGCCAAGGTTGGCTTGGTTGTGAAATTTGTTGATGACATTACAATTCATGATCTGTCAAATGGTGATGTGATTATTGCTTTTGGCATTTTATGTCGTGGGCTATATAAGCTCATAGACTATGAAAGATATGTGAGTATTTATGTATGTATGTATGTATGTATGTATGTATGTATGTATGTATGTATGTATGTATGTATGTATGTATGTATGTATGTATGTATGTATGTATGTATGTATGTGTGTGTACGTGTGTGATTGTATGTATGTATCTATGTGTTTGTATGTATGTATGTATGTATGTATGCATGTATGTATGTGTGTGTGTGTGTGTGTATTTATGCATGTATGTATGTATGTATGTATGTATGTATGTATGTATGTATGTATGTATGTATGTATGTATGTATGTATGTATGTATGCATGCATGCATGCATGCACGCATGTATGTATGTATGTATGTATGTATGTATGTATGTATGTATGTATGTATGTATGTATGTATGTATGTATGTATGTATGTATGTATGTTTGTATGTATGTATGTGTCTATGTGTTTATGATTGTTGTTGTATGTATGTATGTGTGTGTGTATGTATGTGTGTGATTGTATGTATGTATGAATGTGTGTGAGTGTATCTATGTATGAATGTGTGTGTGTATGTATGTATGTATGTATGTATGTATGTATGTATGTATGTATGTATGTATGTATGTATGTACGTATGCATGTATGTATGTATGTATGTATGTATGTATGTATGTATGTATGTATGTATGTATGTATCTATGTATGTATGTATGCATGTATTTATATATGTATGTATGTATCTATGTATCCATATATGTATGTTTGTATGTATCTGTGTGTATTTATGTGGTTTAGAGTATGTATGTATGAGTGTGTGTGTGTGTGTGTATTTATGTGTGTATGTATGTGTATGTGTGACCTTATGAATGTATGTATGTTTGTGTGTTTATGTGTGTATGTGTATGTATGTATGTGTTTGTGAGTGTATTTGTGTATGAGTTGGTGTGTATGCATGTGTGTGTATGCATGCACTTGTGTGTATGTATGCATGTGTGTGTATGTATTTGTGTGTGTATGAATGTGTATGTATTTATGTATTGTATGTATGTGTGTGTAATGTTTGTATTTGCGTATAATGTGTTGTTTGTCTGTATAAATGTGTATGTATGTGTATAAATGTGTATGTATTATTTGTTAATATATTTTCTTTTTAATTAAATTTTACTTAGATCATTACTTTATCATCTTTGGCAATCTCTGTGTGCAAAGATTTCATCATTAACTCCCTATGTGCAAAGATTTCAATAAAAAAAGTTGACTACATATGTGGATTCTTCGTGTATTGAAATGTCAAGATTATACATTTAGATTCTTAAATTGATTTCTCATTATCTAGGAATTCATAAATTGATCTATAAATAATGATATCTCATTTCCTTCCAAATTGATGTTGTGCAAAATGAACTGAGTCAATTTTGATCAACATGAGAGATCCGTTGTAAACAAGTGAGCCTTCATCCCAAAATAGAAAGTTATCTCTTCACTATCAAAGCATGCAAGTGGTGTGGTTTCTCGTAAATCTGTTGAGCCAATTGCAACAAAGTACTATGATTCTATTAATGCTTTGAATAGCATAATTAAACCCAGTTTCTCTGCAAAATATTCCCAAGACACAAAAATGGTTTTATGCCTCTTTCCTCAAAATGCCATGCGGGAATGGTGTGAGTTTCGAATCATCTCACAAAAAACATGTTGTTTTGGATCTAATATTTTTCCAAGCTACTCCCAAAAATGTGATAAAAAGGTGACATATCTAGACACAAAGAGAGAGAGAGAGATGCAACCTACAAGCCATTCAGTGGTTTATTTGGATCTTAAAATTTGGGATGGAAACTCTATTGCCTTGTTATTTTGTTTAATACCAAGTATGGATGACCTATGTAGCAAGAGTAAACTATGAATAAGGGAGGGAGAGGGATAATCAATGAAATGGTATAGAGGAATTTAGAAATGTTATTGCATAAATAGAGGAACAATATAAACGATAGAGAACAAAATAGGCCTAGTGAGAGAGAGAGAGAGGGAGGGAGGGAGGGAGAGATATAGATCAGTCTCATGACTATGGGCTAAAAAGTTGCAAGATGGGTTGTGGTTTTAAATGCATTTGGGTACACGTATTCTTTATCTTGAAATTCCGATGGGACAAAGGTGTAACATATAGCTGTATATGGATCGAAAAGGCCTATCTTTATACATGTCTAATCCCTTCAATAACATTGTGGCTCCGAATGACCATCTCGGTATTCATAATTTTTTTTCCAAAAAGTAAGTTTGGCCGAGGCCTATTCTCCTATGCTTTAATTAATAAAAGAACTACTAGAAGAGTAAAGACACAAAGCACCCATGTCTAATCCCTTCAATAACATTGTGGCTCCGAATGACCATCTCGGTATTCATAATTTTTTTTCCAAAAAGTAAGTTTGGCCGAGGCCTATTCTCCTATGCTTTAATTAATAAAAGAACTACTAGAAGAGTAAAGACACAAAGCACCCATGGGATCCCCTCTATCCCGCAAAGGAGGGGAAAATAGTGGATAGGGTTTATGAGCTTCTCATGCTACAGCGAAGGTCAATGACATTACCAAGAAGGTCAATCATGGGGAGCCCCTAGGGTATATTATGTTACAAAAAAGCTCAATGATGTTTTCATCACCCTCATGGGCCATATACTTTTCAGCTTGTTATTTACCAAGACGAAGGCTCTATGGTGCCTAAAAGGAGGGGATTTCTTACCATTATGTATTCTTCTACCAAGTAGTTCAAGGAACTTGACAATTGCCCATTCTTTTGGAGCTTCATCAAAATTGTCTACACATCTTTCTTTCCATATCCTCCACAAAGCCTCCCCTCTAATGATGTTCCACAAGGTGTACGAGTACCCAATTGCTCCTCCTAGTATCACTTGTTTGCAAATTTTCTTTTTGAGATTCAAAACCCCCATAAGTACTTGTCATACTATGTGGCTCTTGGGGCAAGAAAATAAAAGGTGGCCAATGCCTTCTCTAGCCCTATAACAACCCTTACACCAATGGGGTGCTTCGCAAATTTCTTTAGCTTTGGCATTGCTCCAAATTTGGTGATGAAGGATTTTCCACATAAGATATGACTTTTTGTTCTCAATGAGGAGGTTTTGGGGATCTGAGAATTTATAGTGCCATTTGATACTTGACCAATCAAGACAACATCTCTAGTTGAGCGCACTATGCCAAGCCAGATGCTTCTTGAAGCTTACTGCTTTAACCAATTTGTTCTCATTGATCCATCTTAGACCCTTGATGCAAGGAAGATCGTGTCTGACTAGGAGATGCAATTTTGAGATCTCCAAGAGTTGATTCTATGCCTTAATAGCCACCATTCATCATGGTCAATTCTAGTGACCGGCTCGATATCCTCAAACCTCATCCAACATTGTCTTTCATGATTCCAAAGATGTTTCCAAACATGAAATCCTTGATTTCATAGTTTTTTTTCCCTTTGGTGGTCAACGGAGTCAAGTTCTTTGATTCCCCTTATAGAAGACCAGATAGAGTCATTCTATCTGATCCCAACCACCCATTTCGAGTCCTCATTCACCTTGATGTATGGTTTCATTCTATTGCATCTCTTCCACAATGAGAAAACCAAGTTTGATCCTCTAGGAGTCACCACAATAGAAAAGATTAAAGAGAGAAGGTCAAGATCCTTCCAACTAGGGAGGACCTTTAAAGTAAGCACATATTTGTTTCTTGGAATCAACTTAGCACATGATGCATTTGAGTTGCATCATGCCTTGGTCATCCATTTGGCAACCATTTTATCAGACGTCATCAACATATCCATAGTACCCAAACCACAATTATCTTTTTGGGTTATATTAAATCGAATTTTACCTTGAACATACCCCTCTTGTTGGGATTCCCTATCCAAAGGACATTTTTTCAAAAACTTTCCAATTTTGATAGCTCTTTTTCATTGGACCTCCAACAAGTTAGAAGAGTAAATAACTAATGAAAGAAAAAAATGTTAATCAACATAGTGCACCCAACAAAGTTGAGTTGCATCCCTTTCCAGCAGGCAAATTTATGCTCAAGTTTGGTGAGAATCCAATTCCATCTCCGTCCCATCAAAACATTAAAGCCCATCAATAACCCCAACAACCTGAAGATTTGTCTACTAGGGAGCTCTAAGTAGCCTTGGTTGATCAAGGATTGCAAGGTGGGCCCTATTGAGGCCTTGAAAGTGGTCCTAGAGTGGTTTATCCTAGATCTACAGGAAATGCAAAAGGTGTTAATGCATTGCCAAAATAACGTGATGTTGTTGCTTTCATTTCATACAAAAGCATGTGTATAATCCATGAAGAGTCTCAATAACATCAAGTCCTAGTTGTGGGGAAGTAACAACCCCTACATCTTCTCTAGCTCAGCTTGATGGTTAAACAAGTAGCTAAGGATGCTCGTGGCAATAGCAAACAGAAGAGGAGCAAGGGGGAAACCTTGTCTAATAGATCTCTTTAGTATAATTTCACACAAGAGTTGTCCATTTATGTTAATATGCACAGAGGCATTGCCCAGCAACGTAGAGATCATCTTGATGAATTTGGGCCCGCACCCAAGATCCTTCAAGGACTACAGAATGAAGTGCCACTTTAAATTATTGTAGGCCTTATCAAAAGCAATCTTGATGAAAAGAACATCTTGAGATGACTCCTTAGCAAAATCTAGGCCTTTTGAAACATTGATGATCAATAGATCGACCCTTAATGAAGACCTTTTGATCCTCATTGATGTAGCATCAAAGATGATCTGCAATTCTATTATGTAGGACCTTTGCAAAGATCTTATAGCCGATTTGTAGCATCGTGATTGGCCTCCACTTTTTAATCTTGTTTTTCCTATTTTTTTTGTGAATTAGTTTTACAAAACCTTCATTGCATAAGTTGGGAAAAGCATCAAATTGCACGGCTTCTTGCTAGGCCAAACAGAAAGGTCTCAACAACACATTCTTAAATCTCTTGAAGAACTTTTCAGTCAGATCATCTAGGCCCAGACTTTTCCCATTGGGAAGGGTGTCAATAACCTTTCCCAATCTCGGATTCCTATATGGGGGACTAGAGAAGGGAGCACAAATTATGCAGATTTCTCTTGGTCCAGATGTTGGAGATGGAAGCCATCATATCATGTCTTTAAGAAAACATCAAAGTGGATGTTCCCAGAAGCTAAATTGAGTGGCTAATGATAAATTCCATATTCTTATCAACAAAAATGCATTCCATTCCCTTATTATCGATCATGTATAGAGTCTCTTCCTTGGGATTCTTTTTCTTCAGGAGTTTGCAACTTTCTTTTGTAGATTTATCTTCTTTCTGTGCCCACCATTCTTTAAAATATATTTGCTCAAACTTTCTTTGGATCTTGTATTTATATTTGATTTTGCTTCTCGTTTTCAAGAGTTTGATATGTGATTAAACCTTAGCTTTGTTCACTTCTACTTCGAGACACCAAATTCTACAATACAGCTTCTCTCTTCTTGTGCGTCAAATATTTTGGATCTCTCTTTGAGTCTTGTAAGTAGAACTTGGGATTGTCTGATTGCCATCTTCCAACACTTAGATAGCGATTGGAAGGTATCGAAAGTCTCATTTGTTTGATTGCTCATTTGTTGGAGCGAAGGTAGAGAGAGGATTGAAGAATCTATATGAAACCAAGGAGCTTTCCTCGGTCTCCCTTAAAATAGGCATGGATGATCAGTCACATGTCCCATCACTGAACAATATTAAGCATGAACCATGTAAAACACATGAAGATAATGATTAGAGATAGCAAGGTCTTCGCATTGAAACTAGGAAGGATAGCCAAGAAAGTCAAGGATATTCTTTGAAAGATAGTATCTACCAAGTTTAGCTTTTCATAATTCATAATTAATATCAACAAAAATGGTTTTATTTTATATGTGATCGAGAATGTTTTATTAACACTTGAGTGATTGCTTCAAAATCTCATAACAACAATCATGCACTCCTTATAATATCACCTCCTTCCCCGCCCTCTACATTTGAATCTTCCTAAGATTTTTCCATATTCCCGTACTGCATCCTCATGTTGATGTAGAAAATTTGAACCAAAATTTCCTAAAAAGTACAAAGATTGATTTGAAATTACAAGTGCATGGACAATCAAAAAATATTCCTTATGCGTGACCATGTATTTTGGCCCCACAATCATGCATAATTAAAGTGCATAATAACTTTCCCATTGAATAGATATCAGGTCTTGGAAACCATGTACCTACAATAGAGATTTCCCATTGAATAGATATCAGGTCTTGGAAACCCTTTTGCAAAGTTATCCATAATATGTTGACTACCTACATTTATTATTGTTAAATTATTATTCTATTGAAGATCATGAAAAAACTAAACTTTTCATTATTCATTGTTACTTTCAAATAACAATTGGAGTGAAAAGAAAAAGATTCGAGAATATGAATACTTAATTTTTCTTTAAACAATTAAACTAACTCATATAGATGTACTTGAGGTACAATAGAATGTATATTCCAAGGCGTTTGAGGAGTCAAAATAATCATAGGGGATACAAGCTCAGGATCCACATATCCTATCTCATATGGATAAAGCAAAAAATCCTTATTATTACTTTTATTTATCTTTGCAAAGAAACATTCTTTTGTAGGTAAATGAAAACCATTATCATCAATTTTCATCAATCTAATTATTTCATTAAAAAAACATGACCACTTTTTTATTTAAAAATGTAATCATTTCTTATTTAATAATTTTATTACTAAGTTTAGAAAGCGATTGAGAAACTCAATGTCCCTTCTTTTCTACTATTCAACATTTTGCTTCAATTCTTTGCTTAAAAAAAAAAAAATCAAATGGCAAAGATTACTATTAAAATTGTATACTAGTGGATACACTTCCATTAAGGAAAAAACATAATTTTATATTGCAAAAATAATTATGAATCATAAAATCACTGATGTCTTCCAAAATTTTGTAAAAGAAGAATATTTATTCTTGTCTATAAATTACGCTTGTCTATAAATTATTATTGTCTCTTTCTTCTAAACCTTTTCTTTACTTTTCCTAGAAAATAAATAGACGGTAGAAAGGAGATTTTAACCATGGAGAAAGCGAAAAAACAAAATTTCAAACTAATTGAAAAAAAATGTCAAGAAATTTCATACCACTATCACCACTGCCACATTGGTTTCAATTGATTTGTATTTATTTGGAATCATTCAAATTCAAATTCGTTCACTTTTATTGGATTCACTTTACATCAATCCATGTTTATATCATTGAGTTTAACATCAATTAGCTGTTTGTCTATCTTAATAGAATTAATGTATTACATCATTTTGTGTTAATCCAAGAAATTCTTCTTAAGTAAGTGTGACTTTGATTTCATAAATTTTTCATCTTTCTAATGTCAATTTGTTTTTCTATTTACGACATAGACTTGAGTGTAGATTGTTTCTTATTTCCTTTGTTGTTATCCTCTTCTAATTCTCACTTTCCATTATCTTGTGTTTTTTAATCCATCTTCTCTATAGATTGTTGCCCTTTAACTTAATTATCCTTCCTTTGATGTTCTTCCCTCTCAATCTCAATCATTTTATTAGATCTATTTACTCTCTTGCTTTTCCCCTCTCCCATTGTCTCTCTTTCTCTTTTTATTAGTATTCATATCATGTGCTTAAATTGGAAACATGTCAGTTCGTTTATTCCAAAATGCTTTAGCATAATACATATATGAAATAAACTCACTCAAATTTTGTGTATTCAAATTTGGTTAACATGCAGTATCAGTCACTTGCGCGAAAAATGTATAATTATAATCCTCATGTATCTTAGATCCATGTATGTTTCCGCTTGTTGGATGGAAAAAGCCCTCTTTACCAAATTTTCTTCTTAAACAACATCTACTAGCATATTTACATATTTTTATATCAATTTCAACCACCAATTTCTTCGCTTTAGTTTCTTTGAATGACAAAAATCAGCTAGGCTCATTAAATCGCCCTTCTACTTGTTGAGGGGAGTTATGACTCACAATCTTGAAATTTCTTTTGTAAGAATGTTTTTCCATTAAAATCTATATTTTCAACATGTTTTCCAATTGGGCTTTAGGAAAATGGTTTCTCCTTATCGAACAATACATTTGTTTCTCATTGTATTAACGTTATTATTCTTTATCAATATGAATGTACTGTCCCAATCATGTGTAAGACGTTTGCAATAGTTCCAACTTCTAGTAGTGGCGATGGGTCTTTTCTTTGGGCTCTATTAACTACTTTTACAAAATATTGGACTTTATGCAGCCCTATGGCTCTAGTACCTCTCAAGAAATTGATTTTATTTGATCTCAAACTCAAAATAATTTGAGCAATATTCATGCGATTTCAGGGGTTCTATCACCTACAAAAGGTAGCATGATTGTTTACAATATTACTCCTAATAGAACTCAGTGACTTATTGTTTTTTACATTCATCCCATTTGATATTTAGAGCCATATTTGTGGTAATACTTACATGTGCAAAGTGCATCTATGAGACTCGGTATATTGGTAAGAACATCTCCTGCAATGCTTACAGTTATTCAAATCCATTTTTACATTGAGAGCCTCAAAAGGAAGCCTTATTGGCATAATTATTGAAAACCATTTTTTTACATTGAGATCCTCAAAAGGAAGCTTATTGGCATAGTTATTCAAAGCCATTTTTTTACATTGAGATCCTCAGAAGGGAGCCTTATTGGCATAGTGTCTCTATTGTTTGTGGATGAAATTAGCGATTTTCTTTGTTGATTTATTATGTAAGTGAATAGTAACTTAGCGTAGATGATTCCTTCTTCTTAAGTGCACCTATCTTTTCGAATGCAGATGTTTCCATGAATATGATCAGGTCAACTTTTTCTTTTATGAGCTCTGTGTGTTTTAGTTTTCACAACTTGATTACACAAATTAAGCATGAGGTAGCTAGCCAGATCCCCCACTTTTTTATCAAAAGAAAGTGTGGCCACGGCCTACTCTCACATGCTTGAATTAATAAAACTACAATAATATAATGAATGGGTTTAGTATCCTTGCAATCCCTTGAATTCCACAAAGTAGGGGTAGGATGGCATGGAGGCATTATAGCTATGATGGTCCAAAATTGGTAGGTACCCTAAGGTTCGATGTGTGGCAAACATTTCAAAGAGAGTTATTGAGAATTTTAATGATTTTTTTCTCGGCCTCATGAGGAACCCACTTGCTTTTAATATTGTTATTTTTGAAGGGAAACATCCTATGGTGTCTCAAAGGGGGAGATTTTTTACAGTTACATATTCTTCTACCTAAAGGCTGGGGGATTTTTCAATCGATCACTCTTTCATATGTGCATCAAAGTTGATCACACATCTTTCTTTCCATATCTTCCAGAGCACTTCCTCTCTGATGGCGCTCCACAATGCAGAAGAGCAGCCAATTGATTCTCCAAGTAATGCTTGCTTCGAGTTGATTTTCCTTCGTATGCTCAAAGTCTTGGTGAGCGATTGTCAGATCGTGTAGCTTCTAGGGGGACAAGGTCTTCTCTACCCGGAATGCAATGCTTAGATCCACTTTTTTGGTAATGCTACATATACCGTAAACGCTTTTCAAGGACGGCATCTTCTTCTTCTAAGGTTTGCACTAGAAAAACTAAGAGATAAGTCTAGAAATGTTTTTAAATATCCTATCTATACTTCATTGTATCATAAAAGATATAGTTAAATTCAATAGCAAGAAAGCCTTTGACGAAGCATATGAATCTTTAAAACATTATTGGAATGTATATACTACTTGACAACAGATAACTATTGAATAAACCAAATCTTATTATCTATTAGTGTATCTTTTTATTTCTACGTATGAACTTAGACATGCTAAAGTATTTTTTTACAGATTATGACCATAGATAGAATGGAAAACCTATCATTTTAGTTTGAAATATTTTTAATATTATATTGTGTTTCTATCCTAGTATTCTTCTTTTATATGTTGTTTGTGTGTGCATTCTTTGCTCCTTGAACTCCAAATGCATTCAAAACGAGATATGTCTTCTTGAGTTGTGTTGTAAATACTTTCTACTCAAGAATATCGTATATGTGGGAAAAGGTTTGTGAGCGTTGTCAATTCAAGAAAATATATAAGTGTCTTCAAGACCTTGGTCTCATTGAAATTGGACCTAAGACTCGATTTAGCCTTCACTGATAATATTTTCACTACTCGTAGAGCTGAAAAGCATAATTTTTTCTCATTTTTTCTCTTAAATGGTCCATTTTTTAAATCTAGGTGTACTAACTAGCCTTGATTCATGAAAATGATGTATTCTATGTTTTGGTGATTGAAAACAAGTAAGATTGCTCTGGCTATTAGAGTTTGAGGTGATTGAAGGCACATGAACATCATATGGAAGAAGAAGAAGCTTGGAGAATAACACAATATTTCATGTATTACCAAGAGAAAGCACAAAGACAAGTGATCTATTAGAATTTTATGCATTTATAGAAGCTGGGAAAACAGCCTCTTAAAGAGGGAAGAAAGTGCCTTGAAATTCCTAATTGTATTTACACACATCACTACCAAAATATATCAATAAATCTCCCTTGGGAGTGATGTAATGAACAAGGAGTTGGCACTAATGTATAAGGAAGTTCCAAGCTGTGGAAAGAAATCAATCCACAAAAGGAAGTAATCCCATTGCAAAAAGCTTCAAACTTCTCCCTCGGCAAAGACTTTGTGAAAAGGCCTACAACATTATCTTGTGTGGGTACAAAAGCCAAACTAATCTCTCCAATAGAGAATCTCTTCCTGAGGTAATGATAGTACACCTTGATGTGCTTTGTGTGAGCATGGAACACATGTTTCCTCGCAACTAGCAATTGGCTCTGAGTTTTAGTGAAGATGGTGGTGGCAAAAGACTGACAAACACTCAAATCAACCATGAGCTACACATCCTCATCAATCATTATGGAAGTTGCCCTATACTCAAACCTCACAACTAGAAGTGGCCATAGTAGGTTGCTTCTTGCTCAACCATGATATGCACGAGTTATAGCAACACAAGGGTCATAGCAACAAGCCTAGTCTGAGTTAGAAAAAGCATGTGAATCTAGCCACAATGATGCCCCTTGGGATAAAACAATCCAAGTATCTAGATACCACTCAATTAGTGAAACATGTGTTTAACCACCTACCAATGCTTGACACCTAGTCAATGCATAAACTTCCTCATTTGAGAGACAATATATTGAATATCAAACCGCCTTATGCATTTAGTAAATCAATCATTGAATAGTCTGTTGATAGAGAACAAATTGAATGCATCTCCAGCATCGTGAAGACTCAATCGCAAACTGCTTGCTTCAAAAAATATAATTATTTTTTTAGACCTACACACTTTTTTTCATGCCCTTTTCGCACAAAACCTTGGGGCTAAAATAGATACACTTCTTCATGTAAATCACCATCCAAAATTCCATTTTAATTTCCAATCAATGTACATTCCAATCACGACGAGCTACAAGTGCACAAATTCTATGGAAGTTAGTGAATCAATTTGTCAGAGCAAAGGTCTCATCAAAATCAATGCCTTCTTCATCATAAGCTTTGGCAACAAACCTTACCTTATCAACTATTCCATCAACTTACGTTTTAGCTTGTATACCCATTTAGTGCCAAAGGCCTTTTTCTTGGAGGAAAATTGCATAGAGACCAAGTACAAAACTTCATAATAGCATCATATTCTGATTTCATAGTAGCTATCTAATTTTTTGAATTCAGTGCCTCATCAAAAGAAAGAGACTCATTCTCATTCCAAAGACTAGAAATATTCATTCCATAATAATATGATGGAAATCAAGCATTATGAAAGCCTAAATGAGTATGATATGAAAAACATAATGTTCTATCCCTGAAATTTTGCACCATCCATTTAGGCATATGTTTTACCTCTTTTATGTCATCCCTCTCATCAATAAATGCATCATGTAAATCAGCATCAGAAATGGAATGATATGCATCATCATTTGAAACATGTAGAGGTAAAGAAATTGCCTCATTTGGACTAGCACTTGATTGTCCACCTATAAAAAGAGGTAGCAAAGTGTTATATACATCCTTTGAGCTAACCGATATCTCCTTGCTACATGAAAGTGAGGCCTTCATTGCATCTTCCACGAAAACAACATCATGGCTATCTAGAATGTGTTTAGTATGTGGATGATACAGACATTCAGCTTTGCTTCCAAAATTATACCCAAGAAAAATATATTTCATTGCCTTATCATCCACTTTCTTGTGTTGTTGTTCAGGCACTATTGTATATGTCAAATAACGAAAAACATGTAGATGAGGGACATATGTCTTGGGACCATGCCAAGCCTCATATGGAGTGATAGACTGAAACACTTTGGTGGGGCATCTATTAATACATATGTTGCACACATCAAAGCCTCAAGCTAGCTATGTGGTGAAAACTGAATTTTGACCATACACCTTGCCATTTTCATGAGGGACTTGTTCTTCCATTCAAAACTCCATTTTCTTCAAGTGTATGCAGCATTGTACATTGATGTTTTTATCCCACATGCAATCGAAAATGCATCAAATTCAGAAGACATATATTTCCACCCTTGACTAGAATGGAGAGTCTCCATTTTACATACTGAAATATTTTCAATCATAACTAGGATCTTTTAGAGCACATAAACACCTCAAAATTTGCTTTCAATGGATAAAGCCATGCATGTCTAGAAAATTCATCAATGAAATTCATGAAATATAGGTAATTCTAAAATGAAGATGTTTGCATAGGATCACAAACATTAGTATAACAAGCTATAATTTATATGAAACTCTAAGTGGACCATGTTTTGGGAAGGAGGAACACTGCATTTTTCCCAAAATACAACTGTTAAACACATCTTTAGAAGGTGTCTCGTTTTTGGGTATAGAGAGCACCATTTAAGAACTATGGAATCAAAGCCAACTAGCAAAATTTAGATGATTGAAGTGTGCAGGACAAAGCATTACACTTGAGATAGCCTATAAATCATGAATTGCACATGTTGAATCATTCACACGTTTTATATGGTCTAGGAGCTTATACAACCCATGACATAAAATTCCAGAAGCAATAATAAAATCATCATTTGAGAGATCATGAATTGTGCATCTTTCATCAATAAATTTGACTTGCTAACGTTGAACCTTATTTATGCTAGGGATCAATCTTTCTTGATCCTTGGCACAAATAAGGCATTTGACAATGTGAAAGAACTTCCATCCATAGTAGTGTGAATGATCTTTCCAGTTCGCATCAAAGAATAAAAGGATTTGTTAGCACATGTGATAGTATTCCCTATATGGGTGGCCTCAACTGAAGTGAAGAAACTTTGTTTTGAGGCAAAATACTTGGTTGCACCACTATCAAAGTACCAAACATCCGAGTCTATTCTAGGCATACAGTAATCATGAGAAGATGTTTCATAGCTACAAACCATAGTAAATGCCTATTTTTCATTGTGAAGAAGATGTGAGACCTTTTTTAAGTGTAAAGGCCTCTAGAACAACCATTGTAGCCTCTTTCGTCTTTGCCTCCTTTGCAACCAATTTAGGAGAACTCTTTGTGATATGATCATTTGTTTTAGAACACTTGCAAAATTGTTTCTACTTTTGTGTTTATTATCATCTTTATCTTCCTTCTTTGACTATGCAGCATTAGAAAATTTTTGCTTACTAGTAGATGAACTCCATTTACATTTTCCTTTTGACTAGCTAAGAAAGCTTTATCAACAACATCCATACTTGACCTATTCTGTATAGAATAATCCTCTTGCAACAAATAGTTCTAGGGATCCGATAGCAATTTTAGTAGTATGTAGGATTGAACATGCTCTAGCACTAGCTATAGACACTATCCATCCAGCATGAGATACAATAGTGGATCATGTGGCTCCTTTAATTACTGTGTCGTATAAGAATCATTGTATATCTAAGGTTTTAATTGATGGTAATTCATGGGTGAATATAAAAACTACAAACCTGTGTAAGAAATTAGGGTGGAATAATATCAAACCTGTTAAATCCTTTGTATGAATGGCTTACAAGTTCCAAGTGCATGTAGTAGGACTTGTCTATAATATTCCCATTACATAGTATAAGGGGTTGTATTTCATATGACCTTTGTTGTTCTCAATCTACCTAAATCAGGCTTTGATTATAATCTTCTATTTGGCAGACCATGGCTGAAGCAAGCCAAAGTTTTGCAAGATTTGTCCTCTCATGAATTAATCTTTAAATGCAATCACTAGGAGTACACTATTCCTCTCAACGTGTTTACATCCTATGAGATTCATGCTTGACCCTATGTGGTAGAGCCTATAAATATGTTAGAAGGCCTATCAAATGATGAATAAATGGCCTTTCTCATGACCAATCAAGACTTACTTTCACTGAGCACTATTGACTTACAATATGTGCTCGATCAAAGGTCTTAGGCATCATGTGTTGTTCACCCGAGTGTTGTTGAAGCAGACGACTATCCTGATGGTGTAGTGGAATTATTTGATCTCAACCCAGAATTGTTCAAAGGATTAGAGAACCACCTAAGCCGATAATCTTATGTACTAGAAGACCAACTGATAACTTGTCATCTTGATGATGTTGTTAACCCTGGCCTATTAAATTTAATGCTAACCTAGAAGAACCTTTTCATCGAGACTACTTATTGACCCTGTTAACCAATTTCATTGATGTCTTTGCCTAGGACTACAAGGATATGAAGGGCCTTGATCCACAAATTTATCAACGTGAATTCCTACTTAAATCGGATGCTTATCTAACAGCAGCAAAGTTATCGCATGAACTTGAGTTATGCTAAACAGGTTAAGGAAGATATTGTCCATCTATTACGTGTAGGGTTTATTGTTCCTATTGAACATGCTGAGTGGATTTTTCCAATTGTGATTGTGCCCAAGAAAAATAAGCAATTGAGGAACCTTGTGGATCATCAAAAGTTAAATGCTGACACCATACCCAATCCTTTTCCATTACCCTTCCTAGATAACATGCTAGAAAAAGTCACTAGTCATGATATTTAATTCTTCCTAGATGGTTACGGTTAGTATAACCAGGTTTGCATGGTGGAGCAAGATGTACCAAAGAAACCTTCATTACAAATTGGGGATTTTATGCTTGTATATTTATGTGGTTTGGTTGGAGCAATGCCCCTTGTACTTTCCAAAGATGTATGCAAGACATTTTCTCCCCTTATTTGAGAAGTTTCATGCAAATATTCCTTGATGAATTTTTGGTATTGGGTGATAAATTGGACCACTTGCAGCATCTACAGCTTTGCTTTCTTAAGTGCAAAGAATGCCAATTATGCCTAGATCAAGCCAAATCCATTTTTGTGGTCTCCAATGGTAAGCTATTGGGACACATCATTTCTTGCCAATGTATACAAGTTGACCTCACTAAAGTTCAAGCAATTCTGATTGATCCACCCCCAAAATCACCGAAAGAGGTTCTATTACTTCTTTGCCAAATTCGATAACATGGTCATCATATATGTTGGCTCACCCACCCTACTATTCCTCTTACCCATTTAATCATAGTCACCCCTCATGATTTTCAATGGACTGAAGAATGTCAAATGACTTTTTTTCTAATTGAAGCAGTTATTAACCCAAGCAACTATTCTCCAAGCACTGTAGTGGGACCTTCCCTTCCATGTTTTTGTGGACACATCTGATATAGCTATTGGGAGTGTCTTAAAGCAATTCAAAGATAAGTGGTATCATCTTGTGTATTATGCTAGTTGATGGTTGGCACCTGCTTAGTGACATTATTCAATAATTGAGGAGGAATGCTTAGGCCTAATTTACTCTATAAAGAAATCTCAACACTGTCTCTTAGGCCAAAAATTTACATTCCATGTTGATCACACATCCTTGATTTATCTTGTGCACCGACAAAATTTTGGTGAGCAATTGGCTTGCTAGGTTCTTCTATTCAAAGAATTTGATAAGGAAGTTATATATCACCCCAAATCTTCTCATGTAGTGTCTAATTTCCTGTCTCATCTTAATTTTGATGAAGCTCCTATTGGACTGGATGATTTCTCTCTTGTGATTTACAGTGCTCATCCTAATGCTTCTTTGGTCACTTGGGATTTAGCAGCTTCCCACTATGATACCTTATTGACCTTCTTGACTACCAACTACCCCCCTGATTCTCTCTCCACTGCTTCTCATCAAAAACTAGCTCTGTATAGCTACCAATTTTGTATCATTATTATGGTGTGTACCAACCCATGATGTCCCTTCCATTTTAGCCTTTGCTCATTCCAACACAACTGCTAAAGATTTTTTAGTAACAAAGTGGATTGTGGTGGCCAACTATGCACAGAGACACCCACCACTACATTTGGGCCTATGATCCCTGCTAGGGAATTGGTCAACCCTTGCCACGTTCTCATTTCCTTCTCCAACCCATTCTACCTTTGGATTGTTTCAAGAATTGGGGACTTGATTTTATTGGGCCCATCACTCCACCTGTCATCCTTACCAATAATCGGTATATACTCACCTATACTAACTACGCCACTTGATAGGATGAAACCTGCTTACAAATCGGCTACTACTTTGGTCATTGCTCACTATTTCACATGAAATGTTTTTCTACATTTTGATCTCCCCTTGATTGCTACGGGTTGTACTCCATTCAAATGCACCTATGGTTTGGAAGTTATTTCCCCTATGGAAATTGTAGTTTTGAGTCTATGAGTGGCTATTGAATAGAAATTGCTTCTAGAGGACACCTTGTATAATTGACTTGATGAACCCCATACCCTAGATGATTAGCATTTTGAAAGCTTCTTATTGATGTAGGAACTTCAGATTCGATAAGCATGCACCCATGAACACTTCCTCAAAACATTGATTTTTGCTAACGGACAATTGGTACTCTTCTATAATTCAAAATCAGATCACGTTGCAGGTAAATTCAAAGTTCAGTGGTTAGGACCCTATCAAATTTTAGCTTGTCTTGATCCAGTAACTTTCTAGTTGCAAACTCTTCCTAGAGTATCGATTAAACATCCCGTCAATGGGTCAAAGCTACAGCCTTTTTGACCATCTACCATGTATACAAATTTCTGATATGCCACCCATGACTGCATGTTTTTGCATGACAATCAATCTACCATCTCTCGAATCATGCCCATCATTCCCTTTGTCCTCATCCCCCTATGATGCCATTATGATCCCTTTGTGCTTATGTATCGCATTGCTCCACTCAGCACCTTTTTTGTTTTGTATTCTTGCATGATCTTTCCTGTAGTTGTTTGCACCTTTGCAACCATGGAAGCTTTGGCTCCCATTAAACCCATGTCCACTATATTCTCCAACATAACCATTCAGTATGTGAATCTTTACCATCTAAATACTTTCACTCTCCTCTAGTGGGATGTTGCTACTGTGCACCACATAGCAGAGAGCATTTCCCATGTTATCACTATTGAAGCCTCTTTGGCAACAGTCTTGACTGTCCCATTGAATGGTGTTGAGGTCTGCACCACCATAATTGAAGTAGGTCAATGTCTCCATCTACCTACTAAAGGCATCACCCATGTTGAGCCTCTATCCCATGCTGCTATGGAGTAGCTCTTTCCACAGCATAGCTCTAATGAATTTGCCATTAGTTGTTGACCCGAACCGGAGTGCTCCATCCTCCAGTTCTTGGTTGTGACCTTGAACCTTCAAGATCATCTCTATGATACCTCTAGGCAGTTCTACTCCCTCATCATTGCCTCGACCCAACAGCTCACAGTTGGGATGGCTTCCTCTTCAATCACCTTCATCAAGAAAGGAAGCTCATTGTTAAAAAATTACAACAAACCACCACCACCCATACCCATCTCCCATATCTTTTATCCATCCTCTACTTGGAAGACTTCCCCATCCAAATCCGAGTTTTATTGATCCCTCATGTCTTTGCACCTCCTGCCTCGCCCAGCATGGAAGATGATGAGAGCATTGAGCTCATATTTTGACAAGCCAAGCACCCCAGACAAGTTCAAAGCTCTAGTTCATGTTATGCCAACTACAAATCCAACAATATGGCTTCCCACTCTTCCACCCATGTCCCTTTGATTGTCAAATCAAATCGGACTCCAACAAAGGTGCTCCCGATCCCATCTTCCTATAAGGAGTCATTTCACTTTCCCTCTAGTTCAATTTACAGCCTTTCAATTCTCTCGGCCTAGTGGTTCCTCTCCCTCCCCTAGCTCACCTATGCTCAACTCCCTACTCCACTAGCCTCTCCTCCCCAACAAACTCCTGTTGCTCCTAATGCTGACAACCCTCCCCATCATCCCCTGAACCCTATTCTCCCTTGTCGCCCAATTACTCCCCCCAATGTCATTCCTTCACCCAGAGTCTTGGATGGTCCCCCATCATTCCTCCTCACCACCCCTGGTGTACACCTGACTCATCGAAGACTCCTAAACTTCCTTCAGCTCTACTCAAAGAATACTGGTCATTCAAAGTCAATGAATAGTATAATATTAATGAGTTTTTTTCATCTCGGCGCCTACCTCTTTTATACGTAGGAACTCATTAGTAGAGACATGAATAACTATCATCACACTTATACACTAGCTGAGCAACGGGATTCTAAACAGACTAAGTAATTTTTAAGTTTTTTTGAAGAAGAAATCAAGGAGAAAGAACTTGCAATGAAACAAGACCGAAATCTATAAGAGGCCAATACCCAACACCTCCATACAATTGTTGACCTAGAGCAGGAATGCAGAAGGCATCATTGCATGAATATGAGTTCAAATATTGTAGCAATGAGCACAAGAGCAAGAACTTCTCCATTAGACCTTCAAAGCTTTACAGGAGACCAACACCTGGCTCTCTCCAAAAGTCTCTCAACTTATAGCTGCTGCGTGTCACGCAAAACTCCTTGGGACCCACTTGGAACAAGCTCAATTTGGCAAAGCTTAGGCCCTCTTGCAAGCGCAAGAAGAACGAAGGAGGAAAAAACATATCTTAAAGCAAGATTTTTATTTATAAGAAGAATTTGGCATCCAGCAAGTTGAAGTACAGAGTGAGGCTATATTATCTAGTACCACCTCTAACAATCAGACCTCGATTGAAGTGATCCATCTAGATCCCCAAGAATTCTAGAAGTTGCTGAAAATTAATAATGGTGAAGAAAATTCAGCATACCTTCCAAGAGACTAAGGAGTCTTTTAAGACGGAAATCCATTCACCTTCAAACAAGGAACCTGAGGAAGATTATGATTCCATTCTTGAGTTCACATCCTCCGAGCATGCCACTATTGTGAATGTCTATATGGCAGTGTGATAGATTTACGATGAAGCAATAGGGTAATATTATGTTTGTTGGGAGTGTATTAAGTCCTACAGTTTAGCAATAGGTGATGTAGAACAATGTTTGTTGTACTCAGCAATAACTATATATTCCTGAAGTTTGGTAATGAAGTTTACAATATTGTTTTGTATTTCAGTGCTACGCTTTAGTTGGTTGTAATCTGCTAGTTTGGAAATTTGGAGAAATTTAGAGACTTAGAGCAATCTAGGTCATCCCATCCAAGAACCCTAAGTTGACCTATTCCTATCCTTAACCAGAGGGAAGGAGAGAGGTCAACAATACTTACTTACTTACTTACTTACTTACTTACTTACTTACTTACTTACTTACTTACTTACTTACTTACTTACTTGCTTGCTTGCTTGCTTGCTTGCTTGCTTGCTTGCTTGCTTGCTTGCTTGCTTGCTTGCTTGCTTGCTTGCTTGCTTGCTTACATACTTATATACATACATACATACACACACACACACATACATACATACAGACATACATACATACATACTTACTTACTTACTTACTTACTTACATATATATACTTAACATATAATTAAACATATAATTAAAGTATATTAAAAAGTATGATATTAGGATATAATTAGAGTTTTATAATGTAAATATTAGTATCACGAGCGGTATGCCATAGTCATATACTAACACCCTCAATGTTTACTGAATTATAAATCAAGTGGGCTTGGGTCCTATGCCCATATGTTGAAGATGCCTATTGAGCTTCTCTTTTCTAAGAGCTTTAGTAAATATAGCAATGCAATTTGCCTTTGTTGGACAATAATCTAGCTTCATAATGTCATCTTCTATTGGCTCATGAGCATGATGGTACTCTACTTCTATATGGTTGGTGCGAGCATGAAATTTTGGGTTCTTTGCAATGGCCATACAAATTTTATTATCACATTTAAGTGTAGTCACCATTTGTGATGGAAAGCATAGATCTACAAGAATTCTCCTTAACTAGACTCACAAGAGATAAAGCAAGCTTCTTTGTACTCTGCTTCAATGGAGGAGAGTGCACGAGGTGGATATTTCTCACTTAGCCAAGAAAATATTCCTTAACCAATTGAGAAACAATATCCAAAAACTAATTTTCTAGAATCACAACCTCCAACCTGATCCAAATCACAATACCTATAAAGCATATCACATATGGCATAAAGAATGAAAATCCAAAGTCCCTACTATGTATATTAGAATTTGCATGCCTACATTCCAATGGCTCTATTTTGGTTTGTTAGAGAACCCGCTCTATACACGCCAACAACATAGTAGATATCTGGTATACTTTTGCACAAAAAGATAAAACACTCAACAAGCTTTTTGTACTTCTTAGCATCTACTTCTAGTGTATCATTCTCTATTGAAAGTTTAAGATTTACCTCCATAGGTGTGCTAGTGGCTTTGCAATACATCATCCGAAAAGCTTTAAGGATTTCTATAACATATTTCCATTGTGATATAAAAATACCATCATCCTTTTAACATAATTCAATACCAAGGCAATAATGGAGTAGCATGAGATCTATGATCTCAAATTCATTGCTCAAGCTAGCATGAGTTTTTTTAATGAAATTCTCATGATCTCTTGTAATGATAAAATCATCTATATACAAAATGACAATCACTAGCTAATTACCTTTCCCCATGACATACAAATTTGTATCAAAAGTACTTTTTTGAAAGCCTAGGTTTTGAAAAAATATATTGATTTGTTGGTACCAAGCTCTTGGAGCTTGCTTAAGGCCATATAAAGCCTTCTTGGTTCTATGACCTTATGTTCTAAATGAGATACCTCAAAACCTGGTGGTAGAGATACATATACCTCCTCCTTGAGGCATCCATTTAGAAATGTTGATTTTACATCCATCTCAAATATAGGCCACAATGTTATGTACAACAAATGCAAGTACCATGTGAATTCTAGTAATTTGATCTGTTAGTGCAAATGTCTCTTGAACATCAAATCCTTCCACTTGTGAGAATCATTCTGCAACAAGGTGAGCTTGTACTTCTTTGAATTACCATTTGGTTTGTATTTTTCTTTCCAAATACACTTATTTCCAATTACATTTTCTTTGGTGCTAAATAAATCAATTCTCAATGTCACACTGGTAAGAGTCACCAAGTCTCATGGTACCAAGAGACTTTGTTGCATAATTAGAGAACCATTCTCTGTGTGGCATCACATGGAAAGAAGCACCAGAATGTAGAAGCCACGTGTGGGAAAGAGAATCAGCCATGAGAGCTTCATTTGGCACAGTGCTATCAAGTGTCAACACATCAGCATCATCAGAAATAGCATTAATTTCTTCAATCTTCACAGTCAAAGTAGATGGTGCAGGTAACTGTTTAACATGCCCATCACCATTCTATCCTTTACCTTTAGCATTCTTTAATGCATAACAGTCTTTCTTCATATGTCCTTTCTTATGGCAATAATGGCATTTGATATCCCTCTTCCTTGATTTACTTCTACTCTTATTCAGTTGACCATTCTTTTCCTTGTTCTTGCTTCTGCCTCGTTGCTGATTCTTTCCTTGGTAAGAATCACGAACATTATATGCATCTCCACTCTGAGTGCCAACCATAGATTTTCTACGAATCTCCTCACTCAAGAGTGATCCACATATGTCATCATAGACGAGTTTACAACCAGGTGCACTATTGCTAATAGCTATGCAAAATGTATCTCGTGATGATGGCAGGGTGCATAACAGCACTATTGCTTTCATTTCATTATCCATATCCATTTTCTGAGCATGTAACTTGGAGAATATAGCATCAAACTCATTTAGATGAGCAGCAACACTATCTGTGTCCTTCATGCAAAGGTCATATAATTTTCTCATCTGATACAATTTATTTGATATTGTCTCTTTTTCATATGTATTGCATAACTTCTTCCAAAGCTCCTCTGCACTTTCACAGTCTAATACTGTAAAGTAAACATTATCTGCGAGGTGCAAGCAAATGGTAGACCTGACCATTTCATCTAATTCATCTGGGCCAATCATCTTCATCCATGTCATGAGGCTTCTTTGAAATTCCATTTACTGGCTTCCATTGCCTCCTTTGAATCAGCACATCTTTAATCTGATTCTTCCATAGAGAAAAGTTTGTGCCACTAAATTTTCAGATCTCAAAATGGTCTTTGCCCTATAAGTTATAGCTCCTCCTCGGAACATTGGCACTAGACCTTGATCCACCAAAAATGCCCGAGACCTCTGATGCCATGATGATGGAGAACTAAATGGAATGATAATGGAGCTAGGAGAGTCCAAGCACCAACGAATAAGTATGTCAAGGAGTAAATCGACCATTGTATAGTTGACTAAACCAAAAATCTGGAAAAACTTTGTTAGAATATCCTCTGCAAAATGAGCATATGAACAATGTCAAAATATCATAAAATTGCAAGTATTGACATGTTTACCTGCATAGTGAATCACTGACTCCACTGCATATAATCAATTACCCAATCACATGCACATGCACTTGCTCACAAGCTCTCTCTCTCTTGCAAACAAGGAAAATGAGGTGAGATGATGGATGTGGTGAATTTTTGGAATTTTTTGAGATGAAAGAAGATGATGCAAGGATGAGAGATGAGTATGGGGGAGGTGAAAGAAGCTAAACACAACACAAAAACAACAAGAAAACTGAAATTGATTACCGTCCAATGCCAATTCTCACTATACTCTTACCATCGCATGTCCATCCTAGAGCTCATCCCCGAAAATGGCACCAAATTTGGTGTTGTTCTAGACAAGGATAAGCACCACGTCAAGAAGCTTCACTTCCTTAATTGTCAATCCATAGAAGAGATAGGGTGATATGAAGAACGTGAACGAGTGAAGGGAGTGAAGGTGAAGGTGATAAGCACACGAGTGCACACACGCATACACATGCATGCACACAGTAGAGACAAGAGAGAAACAATGGAAGGTGAGAATCGCACTCTATCACTGAAGAATACTTCTTACAAGTTCATTTACACTAGCTACTCTCAAACAAGCTACAAGTTAACCTCAAAAATGAGCTCTCTAGCTCTTTTTATAGTTTTTAGACTAGTTTTGGCCGGTTTTGAACTTGATGGGGAGTTTTTGGTAGATTTAAACTCTACACACACTGATATACTCCAATCTGATCTTTTGTAGAAGTGTGTATGACTTAAACTTCTTTATCAATCACCTTCTCTCTCAAGAAATGATATTGGATCTTAATATGTTTAGTCTTGGCATGAAACACAGGGTTAGCAACTAGATACAATGAACTCATATTATCTCGATGAAAGGTGGGTGTACTTTGATTGATGTCAAAACTCTTCATGAGAATCTTCAACCATATAACCTCCTTTGCAGCTTCAACCATACCTTTATATTCTGCTTTTGTAGATGATAAAGCAATTGTATGTTGCTTCTTACAACACCAAGAAATTAATTTATCTCCCACATAACATAAATATCCATAGGTTGACCTCCTATCATCAGAGTTATCTGCCCAATCTGCATCACTATATATCTTGATTTTTATATCTGATGTGAATCCATAATACAAACCTTTTTTGAGTGTACCCTTAATGTATCTTAGCACCCTTTCTCCAGCAATCCGATGTTCTTTCCTAGGACAATGCATGAATTGAGACAACACTCGAACTGCATATGACAAATCACGCCTAGTTAATGTAGCATAGATTAGACTACCAACCAAACTTTGATACAACTTCATGTCCTTGAATTCTTCTCCTCCATATCTGCTCAATTTATGATTCACCTCCATTGGAGTAGGTGCTACCCTACAATCTTCCATTTTAAACTTGACTAGCAAATTCTTCAAATACCTTCACATATACTCCATGTTGAGTATATGAAATCTCCATTCCCAAGAAATATGACAAGTCTCCCAAGTCGCTGATCTTAAATTCTTTCTCCATCTACTTCTTAAGACTTTGTATGCCCTTCTCATCTTTACTTGTAAGAATTATGTCATTAACATATATGCAAATGTCAATGAATCCATCATCACTTGCTTTAACAAGCAAGCTACTATCTACCTTAGACACTTGGAAACAAAGCTCTTTCAAGAACTTCACAAGTTTGTAATTACATGCCCTTGGGGCCTGCTTCAAACCATACAAATCCCTCTTGAGCTTACATACATACACTGGATAACATTTGTCCTTGAAACCTTCTGGTTGCTCCATGAAAACATCATCTAAAATATAACCATTTAGAAAAGAATTCTTCACATCTAATTGACATAGCTTCCAACCTTTACATGCAGCAATAGCTATGAGAGTCCTTATAGTTGTCATCTTTTCCATAGGACTATAAGTCTCATCATAATCTACACTATATTTTTGAGCATATCCTTTCACAAAAAGTCTAGCTTTATACCTAGACACACTTCCATCTGCATACCTCTTTGTCTTGTAGACCCATTTGCATCCAATGATTTTCTGATTATTTGGTTTAGGAACCAAATCCCATGTCTCATTCTCCATCAATGCATCATATTCCTCCTACATAGCTTTCTCCCAATTTTCCTTACCTTTTGCCTCATCATATGTAGAAGGATCTTCTTCTACTTTCACCATGTAAGCATAATCCTTATAGTCAAAAATGAAGCATAATTGTACCTTGTGGGTTGATTTCTGTTCCTTGTTGACCTTCTAGCTTCTCCACTCTTTGAAGTCTTTGGTTCTTGATATTCTAGATCAAACCTTGGCAACTCTTCATTATCAATTTGAGCATCAATAATCTCTTCATCATCAAGTTGGATCTTTGATTTCCCTTTTCTTTGGGTCATGACTTTTTCATCACCTGCATGAATATTAATTGTACATGCATACCAAGTACCTTGCTCATCAGATGTAACATCCTTTGACACAAGCAATTGCTTTGTGGATGGACTCCATAATCTATAACCCATCTGTTTATCATCATAACCAATGAACACATACTTTTCAGCTTTAGGCTCCAATTTATGCTTTAATTGAGATGGTACATATGCATAAGCCAAACATCCAAATACATTGAAATGATCTAAGGTAGGTCTCTTACCCCACCATGCCTCATATGGTGTCGTACCATTCAAAGCCTTACATGGAAGTCTATTAACCAAGTAGTTGTATTCACAACCTCAGCCCACAAATAATAAGGACAATTTTTCTCCTTCATCATTGGCCTTGCAAACTCAACAAGAGTTCTAGTTCTCCTTTCTGCTACACCGTTTTGTTGAGGAGAATACATGCAAGTGACTTCCCTTTTTATACTTGCATTCCATAAGTAATCATTGAACTCATTAGAGAAATACTCTCCCCCTCCATCTGATCTTAGTCTCTTCAATTTCTACCCTGTGATTCTCTTTGCACATGATAATGTTTAAATGTGTTGAATACCTCTGATTTATCTTTGATCACATATATAGTGATCCACTTGGTATCATCATCAACATAAATCACATAATATCTCGAACCATTAATGCTAAAGTCCTTTGATGGACCCTACACATATGTATGCACCAATTCAAGCTTCTCTGAATACATAAACCCTTTCTTACCATAAGTATTCTTGTGAGCTTTACCCAATTGACATGCTTCACACTTGTATGTCATATGTTGACCTGCAATATTAGCCAATCCAAGCACTAAACCATTTTTAATCATATCCTTAATACCTCTTTCATTAAAATGTCCAAGCCTTTTTTGCCAAAGATCGAACTCAGAGATCTTATGTTCTCCATAAGTGAACAAGGCATGACCAACATTGCCTCAAATTTTCAATGTGAAGAGCCTTCCTTCTTTCTTCCCTGAAACAATTTGTTTATACCCATGGCTAGGGTCTTCAACATAAACTCCATCATTAGTGAATCTTAGTTCATATCCTTTCTCTACAATTTGCCCTACACTTATCAAATTCTTTGGAATTGTAGGGACATACAAAACCTTACTCAAAAGAGTGCTTCCATCCTTAGCCTTTACTGATCCAATGGACTTTACATTGTGCTTTGTGTTATCACTTGTTTGAGTTATATGATTACTCACCTTATTCTCCAAATCAATCATCAAAGCCATGTTGCCACGGAGGTGATTGTTGCACCCTGAGTCAATGTAGAAAACTCTTTGTTCTTCACTTTGTCTTTCACAAGTTGCATTCATAATCAAGGTTGAATCCTCTTTCTGATCTGAAGCATAATTGTAGTAGGTATTATAATAGGATTGACTTTGAAAAGCCTCTTCTTGCATTTCTTCCAAAGAAACCTCTATTACCTCTACCTTTGAAATTACCTCTCTTATTTCTACCACCTCTTCCTCTTGAATTAAAGTTTTGATTGTATCCTCCACCATTCTGATTATTATGCCAACATTCATGAGCTAAATGATTAGTCTTACCACAAATCCAGCAATCTTTGACACCATCTTTATTGCTTCTGCCTCTTCCTCTTCCTTTACCACCTCCTCTTCCTCTTAGGAAGTTGTCTTGACACATAGTTCCTTCATCTTCATTCAATTGTTGCTTGCCTTTGTTAATCTTCTTCTTGTCCTTTGAATACATTGCTTGACCTGTACTCTTATCAATATCACCTTGGATGTCATGCTCAAAGGTTAGCATATGTCCTAGCCATTGATTCAAATCAAGAGTGAAATGATCTAGTGACAATTCAGAGGATAGAATGAATGGCTTCCACTTCTCATCTCCTCTCAAGCCTATGAGAATTTTTCTTACCAATTTTTCCTCTTCAATTTCTTCATCAACTTCTCCTAATGCATCTGCAATATCCTTCATCCTTGCTACATAATCAAAAATGGATTGAGAATCCTTCATCTTGAATGTGGTGAACTCTGCCCATAAAGATGCCTTCCTTGACTTTGTAGTGTTTTGGAAATGCTCTTCCAAAGCATTCCATATGTCACTTGCACTTTTGAATCCTCTAATATGAGGTAGCAAGTAAGCATTAACTCCCATGTAGATAATGATCCTTGCTTGAGCATCCTTCTTCATCCATGTCTTTAAATCTCAGAGCTTTTCCCTAGTTGGAACACTAGGATCCCTAAATTATGGTTTTTCCTCTTCACCTGTTATGTATCCTATCAGGTCTTTGCTCATAAGATGAGCTTCCATGCTCATTGACCAAGCAGGATAGTTTTCTCTATCCAATTTCTCTATCTAAAGAGAATCTCCCATCCTTTTTTCACATGTGCAATATATTCTTCAAGCTTTGTGAATAATGAATGTACCTTTAGTTCAAATGTAGTTCCTTTTTATCCTTTTGATATCTTTCAGGCCTCCTTCTCTAGCTTTCACTTCATAATTTCACCTTTTGAATCTTCAAAGATTGATTTCTATATATCTGCAATAGTCGAGATCCTCCTTTCCTTCAAATCTGATGGTTCTTGCTCTAATACCACTGATAGAGATGATAAATCTCCAAAAGAACAAGTTATCCTTGATACCTCTATATCAATAACAACTCATAACCTCAACCAATTTTGGAAAAACTAATGCCAAATTATCAAGACTTGAGTTAACTGTGAAGAAACTTATTACACAAAAAAGTTTGTTGCACTTAATTCACTCATTGACTGGTCAAATGTGTAAAGTTTTCAATAAAAATTTATACAAGGTGTCGGCTAGATTTTGTGCACCTTCTCCAAGTTAAATCTCTCCAAAAGAATCAGTAGATCTTGAGATTTCCTCCAAACAATGTACTTATATCTAAAACTGTTCTTTTGTGTAGTCGACTTTGACACCTACAACTTCTAATGCATGGTTCTCCCAAACTGGATCCCGTTTATTCAAATGCATTTAGCCACAAGTAGCTTACCTCTCAACTTAAATAATGTGTGCTTATTTTCTCAAAACTTTACACTGTGGAGGGAGATCTGATCAAAACATTAACAATCGAATTTGTGCATGTACATGTCTTCACCTTCTCTTTACACATGTAAATGTTCCTACTTAAAATTCTCTCAGCCTGATTACAATTAGTCTCTCAAAAATTTTGCAGAGGTCAGTCAACTATAGAATTAGACTTGTACAAAAGCATTCCTCAAGAAGATAAACAGAGAAGGAGCTCTGAGCAAAAGATCGAGGTGCAACTTTCTTCTATTCAGAGAAATCATACATCTGATAGATAATCCATATTCTTCTCTCTCTAAAGTCTCTAATGACCTAATGACTTTTACAACTTTTCACTCATCATCTCTCTCAAATATTATGTCTATATTCAAGTATATATAGACATTTATATCCCAACTCATCATAGATACAAAGTTTTTCCTCAACTAATTACAAGAGTAACATACATGTATATACAAGTTTTCATCTTCTCATCATATACTCATCTTCAAGCCTCATGTGATCATCTTTGCTTTACTTATTGACTTCAAAATTTGTCCTAATCATCAATTCATGATTGTCCTGCACCAACAAAGACCAAAGCTTTGATCCAACTTTAGAAGACTATATTTCTTTCTAAGAATCCAAAGGTACAACAAGCGGGTAACACAAAGAGAAAACTTTGCTCTAACTTAGAGCTATCTAGATCCTTGAGATCCAAAACAAAGAGTGAGCTACGGCTACCTAAAGTGAAAAGAAAATACTCAAGAAAGCAAAGGGCTTACATAGCAAGGGGCCTACTAGTTTATTAGAACTCTTCAAGTGATAACACACGTATGTGTGATAGGTAATTGAGTAAGAGATATGAGGGGGATTCAAATTCAAGTTTAATGTACGAGTTCTCATGCTTGGATCTTTGCTTCATTGATGCTCCAAGTTTCAACAAAAGATGAGGTTCATATGCTCCCAAGGTTGGAGTTTGATTTTCAACATGTATGTATGTATGTAGGTTTAGTGGAAGTGTCAGGGGATTAAAAACCTATTCATAACCATATGTGTGTGGATGTATGTTTGTAAAGTGTGTGGATGTATGTTTGCAGAAAAGTGTGTAGATGATTATAATCCAAGAAAAAGAATTGAGTCCAAAAATAAATATGTATGTATGTATGTATTATTGATGACATGATTTCTCCTACCTCATTTCCATTTGTATCCACATGAGTGCATCTCCATTTTGTATCTAGGAGGCACTCCATTTTCATTTCATTTCTATTTCATTATTATATCTCATTGTATTTGGGTACTTTTCCATTTGCTTCTACTAGTGTATTCATTCTCCTAAGGGTATCCATTTTTCATTTCATTTCTATTTCATTATTATATCTCATTGTATTTGGGTACCTTGCCATTTACTTCTACTAGTTTATCCATTTTTATCCACATGAGTGCATCTCCATTTTGTATGTAGGAGGTACTCCATAACTCATTGTATTTGGGTACCTTGCAATTCGCTTCTACTAGTTTATTCATTCTCCATCAAGGGGAATTATCCCATATATGATGTACTTTGGAGAGCCCCCTCCAACTCTATAAAAGGAGGGCGGTCTCCCCCACTTTGCACTTGGTTAGAAAGTAAGTGCCCCATTTCTTGTTCTGCTCACTTTGAGTCTTACACTCTTTCATTTTGTGATATTTCATTTTGCTTTTGTGCATGTACTCTCAAAATGGTATCAAACCATTAGATGGAGGTCTTGGTGATTCATTTCGTGGACATCTTGGTGATGTGGTGCTTTTGTTTGATGGTGTTTCTCTCCACCCATTTGGAGAAGCCTTTAGCCATCATTTTATACTCTTTTTGGCTTCATTTTGTCCATTTGTGCACCCTCCCACCCTTCTTCTTCATCATTCTCCCACCCTTTAGCCCCATTTTTCCACCCTTCAACCCTTGTTCTTGATGTTCTTTCGTGAGTTATGATCATTTTTGTGGTCAAATTTGAAACATTGGGCTTGTATCAAATCTATTTTGAAGTGTTTATAAACACTATTACACAGATCCTTAGTCATCCCTATCACCTTCTTTATGGATTTATGACATTGTTCATTACCTTTGTCATGTATCTCTAAGTTTCAAGAGGTTATAACCACCATTTTCTTCTCCTTTCCCTTCAAGTTTCATGATTACTCTTCCATTCTGATAATTATTAGGTGATTTTGTTGACTCCTTTTAATGGTCCTTGAATCCAACTATGTGTGATACATCACCCCAACATGAATGGCTTAAACAGAGACCCATTATTGCATCTCTGCAATAATCATGCATTGCATACCTTCAAGCCCTGCCAAAGTAGCATTCATAGATGGAGCATCCGCACATTGAGCAAAGGACTCCATAAGCTTCATGTACAAGGCCATCTTCTATGGAAATATTGCTCTATTAAAGGAGAAGGAGACATAAAAACTCTCTAGAGACACCCACACTAGTTGTGCACTCATATCTAGGCTCATTGAGCATTAGAAGAGTAGAAAGAGTTTATTGTGTCTATTCTTTGGTACCATAGAGCGATACAGAGAGGGATAAAACTCTAAAGCAATGCATTATCATGCATCCATCACCAAATTTGTCTCTGAAGCTAAGGTGCTCTCTCACAAAGAGTAAGGGGCAATGGAAGTAGTGCCAATGCATTCCAATAGCTCCATACTCATGAACAAGAGAGAGAGAGAGAGAGTTATTATCCTTCTCCTTCTACATCTTTTGGGCACTTCTACAATAGGAAAACCATGTTGTCGTGCTCTTGCGCTGTCAAAATAAGTTGTTCTCATGAAGGTGTTGCCACCAATTCTATATGCACACACACACATAGAGAGAGAGAGAGCATAATGCTCTCTTGTAAGCATAGCTAAAGGACACAAAGAGCTCATACTAAGCTCCAACTCCATAGATAATGCTCTCATGTGAGCATAGTTAGAGCACATGAAGAGGGACGTGCACCATTGCCTCATGGGGATAGCAAGAAAGAGAAGCAACTCTGAGAGAGAGAGAGAAGAGGGAGTTCTAACTCTCTAATACCAGCCACAACAAGATCGGGAATCCTTAGTTCACTTGCTCTTTGTGCAACAAGGCATCGAGAGAAGATTATGCTTCACTCACAGAGATTTTTGTGCCATCTATTGCGCCCTACTCATAGTCACATAACCTGTCAGTACTGATTTCCCTCTACTCTTTGTAACATAGAGAGAGAAGGTAGGAGAGTAGATCAATGAGATCATATATGGTTAGAGCTCAATGACATCAAATATGATGTCAATTTTGTACAAATAAACCTTAGATAGCAAGGCACAATGCACCCGTCGAGGTCATTTCCAATTTTTTGGACCACTGCAATTGCTGCCAAAAATGATGGTACCATAAAATGCAAATTTTTTGTCCAATCAAAGTCAAGAGTGGTAGGAGAGAGATCTAGGTTGTAGCCTATTGTATATTCCACATCTTACCAACAAGGGGTTCACATTGGCATCACAAGTGATACCAAAGTAACTATTTAAATTTAGCTTTAAATTTGGGCCTTTAGTTTCCATAAGTTTTTTTCTTTTCTCTGTCTTTGAGAAGTTGAGGATCTTTGGCAAGTCTCATGAATTTTTGGCACATTAAAAACTACCACCAAAAGTATACAATTGTAATTCTCTCTTTTCATATTTCGTGCAATTGGGAAATCTCTCTCCATACCACTTTATTCCATCACAAAGGGACATTTTGTAAAATCCAAGGGTATTTTGATCCTCAATTTAAGCATACCTAGTAGCACTCGTTTTGTCCAACATTGTAACCCTAAATAAGGGATTCCTTTGTAATACCCAAGGCACTTATTACATCCCTTGAGAGTCTCTTTATCCTTAAGAATTTTTAACTTTTTGCACTAAGATCCTACCTTTGTAATCTCTTTAAAGTTATTAAATTTCCTAAGGTCCTAGCCTTCATTTATGGCACTCAAATTTGGCACTCCTCATTGTAATCACCAAGGGGTTCCTTTTGTATTTACCCAAAGGCTTCAACCCTTAATTCATGGCACACTTATGGCACTAAGTGCCCAACTTTATAACTCAAGAATATAAGAAGCGCCTTTTTGTGCTTGCTTTGGATGGCTATTCTAAGCCCCCAAAGAGTGTCTCTCTCAGTGCATTTTGAGATACCCTAAGCCTCTCTCTAAAGTATCACCAAGTGTAGGGCTACTCTAAGCCCCCAAGGATTTCCAATTTTGCAACGGCTACTCTAAGCCCCCTCCCCTCCCCCCCTCTCTCACCACAACTCAACTTTGGTGTCAACTCCATTTTCCAAGTGTAGCGATTCATTTTTAAAGTTCAATGGCAATAATGTCTTCTATTTTAAGCACTACATCTTCAAGTCATGTATACTTACCTTCATTTATGCCAATTTTCATGCCAAAGGATGAGCAATTAAATGGCATAAACTATAATCTATGGAAGGATACGATTAGGGCATATCTATATACCAACCTTTTGTATCAATTAGTTGTAGCCACAGAGCCTGATTCAGACAAGGATAGTGATTTAGCGGCCTAGAAAATTTGGAATATCAAAGATAAGAGAACTTTAGGATAGTTGTTCATATGCAATAAGTAAGTTTCATATTACCTCTTGCAAAACATCCCATGAGGCTTGGAAAATCTTGCGAGATCTTTAGGAGGATAAAACTCCTCCTAAAATTTATGCCTTAGAATCCAAGTTTCACAACCTCTCTATTAAGCCCCATGATCCAATTACGAAATTCATCGCCACCTATGAAGATTACCAATGCAAGCTCGCATTGTGTGGATGACAAGTTTCCAGTGGGAACATGATCATTAGGCTTATTAATAAGCTCTCTATGTCTTATGAAACATTTATAACAACACTTTACAAGCACGGCCAAATCTTGACTTGGAAGGAAGGAGGAAGACTTTTGCTCCTCCATGACTCTCGAGCAAAGTCTTCATCCTCGCAAGAAATAGCTGAAGATATCATAGCACAAGGAGTTGAAGACAAAGGACTATACAAGCTATCATGATTTTTGTCTAAGGAGTTCCTTTTTAGCCTCTAGCACCAAAGATATGGGCACATCTCATACTTAACCAAGATATTAGCATCACAAAAGGCCTCTAGCACCAAAGATACGGGTGCACCTCATACTTAACCAAGATATTAGCATCACAAATGGTTAAAGGATTGCCCAAGATTAGGCAAGTACAGAATATATGCTAAGCTCGCACTCAAGGTAAGCAACCCAAGGCTCTAGTTCCCAAAGAAACATCCACTCGAGGTAGGAACCCACTAGCCCTAGTCCACATGGATCTCTATGGACCCATGAATACCCCTTCACTAAGTGGATCAATCTACTTCTTTCTCTAAATAGATGATCACATAAGATTTATATGAGTATATTTTCTAAAATCCAAGGCCGCTACATTTTGTAAGTTTCAACAATGAATTTATCAAGTTGAGAATGAAGCATTTGGCAAACAAAAGAAGGTATATTTCTATCACAAAAGAAGTATTGCTCTGATCTTCTTTCTAGGTATAACATGGACTAGTGTCACTCCGTATTTGCACCACTTGATCCAAACATCAAGCTCACCTTGGAGGATTCAACATCACTAGTGGATGTGCATGCTTATTGAGAGCTTGTTGGCTCTTTACTTTAACTAGCAATCACTAGACCATACATTCCCTATGCAGTTGGTATACTCAATTAGTTTGCGCATCAACCTCATCAGACACATTGGGATGCTTCTGAGAGACTACTCCAATACCTTGCCCTCACCCAACATCATGGTCTTTGGTATAGAGCGGGCATCGGACTCGTTGGATATTCAAACTTCGATTGGGCCAGTGATCTTGATTCTTGATGGTCTACTTATGGATACATATTCTTGCTTGGATCAAGACCTATCTCTTGGGCAAGTAAGAAGCAACCTATAGTTGCTCTGTCATCCACAAAGGCTGAGTACCAAACATCGAGATTTGAATCATGTGAGACCATCTAGCTTCGATGTTTATTACCTGACATTGGTGTTTTGCAAGTTACTTCTACATGCATTTGTACCGTTAGCCAGTCAACCTTGGCCATCGCCAAGAATCTAGTGTTCCACACATGGACGAAGCACAATGAGATCCAATATCACTTCATCCGTGAGAAACTCTATCACAAGAGATTACTCTAGAGCAATGTACCTCTCAAGAGAACCTGTCATGTTGATGAAGCCTCTACCTCCCGTTCTGCTCCAACTCTTGGTGGACCTTTGTAGTATTCAACCGCTCCGAAATGGAGCTACAAGGGGGTGTTGACAACATGATTTCTCCTACCTCATTTTGCTTTGTATATGCATGATTGCATCTCCATTTTGTATCCAAGAGGCACTCCATTTCCATTTCATTTCTATTTCATATTATATATCATTGTATTTGGTACCTTTCCATTTGCTTCTACTAGTGTATTCATTCTCCTTCAAGGGGAGTTATCCCATGTATGATGTACTTTGCAAAGCCCGCTCCAACTCTTTATAAGGAGGGCCTCTCCCCTACTTTGTACTTGGTTAAAAGCTTGAGGAGCCTACTCCATTCTCTTGGCAAGCTCATTTCTAATCCATGTAAGTTTACCCATTTCATGGTCTACTCACTTGTCTCACACACTCTTTCATTTTGTGAGTACACTCCATTTCATTTTGTGAGTACACTCCATTTCATTTTGCTTTCCCATTGTACTCTCTACATGTATGTATATATCCACTACAAAATGCGGGAATGGGCCAGATGGTGGAGGGTGATCCACATACAATCATGTGGAAGACAAGACACCCTAAGACGGGTTAAAAATAAAATAAAATAAATTACCATGGGTAAGCAGAGTGGAAACCAATCTACATAAAATAAAATTTCTAAATCCTTTAGTGGCATTAATGCATCTATCAGCAAAAATCATATCAACCATTAATTGGTAAAAGGAAAATACATTGTTTTATATACAATGGTCATATATTTATTGTAGTTGCGCATAAGTAAATGACTCATAAAAAGCTCCAAAACTTGCACAAACTCATAAAGGTTAGCTACAAAAGTCAATACATAATACAAAAATAAGGCATACCTTTATTGGTTACTCCAAGTTAATCACCTATACGAAACACACACAAAAAAAAAAAAGTTAATCAAACTAATTGACACAAATTATCATAATTAAAGGGTCCCCTTCTCAAAAAGGGTAAGTGTTCTTTTGGTCCATTGTCAAAGAATTAGTCATAAAGTTGAGTAAGGGATAAAAACAAGGAATATATGTAGATATGATCTACCCTTCATATTATTGAAACTCTATCAAATTTATGACTAGTTCTTGGACCAAATGGTGTAGTGTAGAATAAAGTATATATAACAAAAATAAAAAATATTATCCAATATACATACTGATCACTTTTAAATAGTGAATATGTGATGGATACTAACAAACAAAATACATGTAAATTCCTTAAAAAATGCCCCTAAAACTTGGGAGAAAAGCTCAATCATACCATTATCAAAAGATCTTTTTTTATATCTGTCAAGTATCAAAAAAAACAATACTCATTGAAATATTCATTAAGACCCAAAAAGGTAAAAATCATAATATTCAAGGAAACAAGAAATTTTTCATTTGTAGAATGATCTTGAAACCAAATAATACAATGGTACAATCATACCACGAGAACCAAAGTACAAAAGTAAACAAAGCATTGTGAATCTCGCATAAGGTATCAAAAAGTGGATTCAAGCTCCTCGACTTGTCGAGAACAAAGTTATTGCAATGGATGAGTACAACAACTCTCATCGATTGTTACCCCAATCACACCTTGATGAAACTTCCGAGAGTAAACAAAGCTTTTACCACCTGCAGTAAACTCCTACAGTACAGTAAATTGAGAGAATGCAGAAGTTTTAATGTCTCCTCAAGTTTTAATGCTTTGAGGAGACACATGGAATGGTGCTTTTATTTCCTTAAACAAGAGAACTTTCTAAATTCATTAAACAGAGAAATGCATATATATAGTGTCTAAAGTGAAATGATCTTTGCATACCTTTCAAACCCTCTAAATAATCTGTAAGATATAACATTTTTTTCAAAAACCAAATTCAAAGATTACAGAGTTCTATTCATCCCAAATGCTATGGTATAATTATTACAGGAGAAATCTTCAAGTAAAACAATTGGAAATATACCACATACCACAGGAAGGTTGACACAGTGTTCTAATCTTCAACGACAATCCAGGCAAAAATAGGAACACATACACAGTTGGTCAGCCTCTCGTCAACGTTCATTTTCAGCCATCAATCAATTTAATTTATACACAGGAAGGGCAATCGTTATTTAACAATGTGGGCCTGATATAAGAATAGGACAGTATTGGTGATGGATATTATAGGAGAAACAAAGTTTCGAGAAAATGTCAACAAATATAAACAAAGAAGACCCAATTGCAACAATTCTTCAGCTTAGGCATTCCATATTTCTTTCATCATGGTTATAAGTATACCACAATTTCAATAAATACTTCACTCTTTTCGGGGACGGAATCTTCATTTCTATCCAATATTAGCTCGGAGATGGGATATATGCATAATCCCCACATTCATAATCTAAAACGGCAAGCATGACTGTAAATAAGGGAAAGCGTTATAAGCCAAGCCCACAAATCCATGGTGCAGTCATTATTGATGCTATGAAGTCAAAGATGTTTAATTACAACTCGTTTAATAACCCATATAACAGAATTTATCAAA